>SKCR01039747.1:0-86017 GCA_019454045.1 Zanthoxylum bungeanum
TCGAGTGAGCTGGATCCAAGAGCATCCGATGCTACGTTCAGTTCAATGCCAACTATTCATATAAATGAAGCAGGATCAGCTGTGCCAGGAAGCACACAAAGTCAGCTTCTGTCACCGACCGATCTTGGTGGAAGAATAATATCGTCGAGATCATGTCCTGACCCTGTTGCCAATGACGGTTCTTGTTGGGCATATACAAACAAGAATGATAATGCATCCCATCAGGCTGAGGAATATGCTCAGAGAAAACTTTTTGCTCCGCATTGGTCCACTGAGGCTGTTAATGAAGCACTAGAGGTTAGCTAAAACTGCATATTATAGTTTCTTATTCATCTTTATGTCTACTTGTATATGGAATTTTCAGGTCTTGTGAGCTCAATTCTATGCTTTTGGTTTGGCTATATTATCTGGCAGAAAGGAGACGCTTTTAAAGCATTGTTTCGGGTAAATGCACACAATCAGCTTGAGGTTTGTAATTTTCCTTTGTATTGTGATGGTGCTTTACTTTTATTAAATGTTCACCTCAGCCATGTGCATATTGTTATTGTATTGTTAGGCCTATTGCAAAATTGAGGGAGTACAGACAGATGTTCTCATCAGTGGGAAATCTGCTCAGAACAGAGCTGTAAGTCTGGAGTTCTTCTCAGCACTATTCTCTCTCATCTCTTTTCCTAAATCTCTCTATTCATTTATTGGCAATAGCTTTGATCTCCATTTTTGTTAGGCACTGGATGGGATTCTTTATTTCGTACTCCCTTGTGTCAAACTAAATATATCCTGGTGTTTGTTCATTTGTGATGTTAGATGTACACATTTAATCTTTAGGATTGTGAAACAGCTTTAATTGTTGAAAAATCAATTTTTTTTCAGGTGGAGGGAGATGTTGTGCTAATTAAGCTTGACCGTTTGTCATTATGGACCAAGATGAAGGGATGTACAAACAATTCTTCCATAGTAGAAGATAGTAACTTGCTTCCCGAAGCAAATGAGATGCATGGTGGTAGCTGCAAAGGTAAAAGTAAAGTAGATGTGAGTTATGGGTACACCCATTGTACTATGCTTTCTGAGAAGGGCATCCATTGGGAGAACGATTCTTCTAGTGAAGCTAATCATCAAGAAATGATTGAACGAGGGGGTTACAGTTATGTCAATGGACATCACCCAACTTCATCAGATTCTACAGATAACGAAGTCATGAATGCAATTGAGAGGTTGTCTGCCACGATTAGTTCATACCCAACAAAACGACCAACAGGCAGGGTTGTGGCCATAATTGAAAGGTCACCTAGTCGGGATGGTATTGTTGGATTCCTTAATGTCAACCAATGGTTTAATAACAAGGTAACTTGCAAAAAAGATAGCAAGAAGAACAGGAGCTCTTTGACAATTCCTGATCGTGACTATATCCAGCTAACTCCAACTGATCCAAAATATCCCAAAATGGTGGTCCTTGTGAAAGACTTGCCTGACAGCATCAAGAAAAGATTGGAGGAAGGTGATGCAACTGTTGAAATGGAACTGGTGGCTGCACGAATTGATGAATGGAACAAAGAAAGTCCTTTTCCTCAAGCCCATGTCTCGCATGTTTTTGGACGATGTGTTGAAGTGGAGCCCCATATTGCTTCCATTTTATATGAAAATGCTAATTGTTCTGAATTTTCTCCTGAATCACTGTCCTGCCTTCCACGCATTCCTTGGGAGGTACCACATGAAGAACTCTATATTAGAAAAGATCTTAGAAATTTGTGCATATTTACTATTGACCCTTCAACTGCCACTGATCTCGATGATGCTTTATCAATTGAATGGTTATCTAATAGAAATTTTAGAGTAGGTGTCCACATTGCGGATGTGTCATATTTTGTTTTACCTGACACAGCCTTGGACATAGAAGCTCAAATTCGATCAACTAGTGTCTATATGCTTCGACGAAAAATTCCAATGTTACCTGTGTTGCTTTCTGAAGAACTAGGCTCACTTAATCCTGGAGTAGATAGACTTGCATTTTCTATTTTCTGGGATTTAAATAGCACTGGGGATGTTGTGGATCGCTGGATTGGTCGCACTGTAATAAGATCTTGTTGCAAACTTTCATATGAAGATGCTCAGGATATCATTGATGGGAAATTTGATGCGGAGAGTTCTAATGCCTTAGGAGATGGCTGGCTGCAGTTGTATGGCCAGTTCAAAGGGGCTGATGTTGTTAGATCTATTAAAAGTCTTTATGAAGTTTCAAAAACACTGAAAGATAAGAGGTTTAATGATGGGGCTCTGCGCCTTGAAAATTCCAAACCTGCTTTCTTATTCGATGAATATGGAACTCCATATGACTGTGTGCTTTCAGGAAGAAAGGACTCAAAATTTCTTGTCGAGGAATTCATGCTTTTGGCAAATAAGACAGCTGCTGAAGTTATCTCTAAAGCTTTTCCAGACAGTGCATTATTGCGTAAGCATCCTGCACCTAATATGTGTAAGCTTAGAGAGTTTGAAGCCTTTTGTTCTAAGCATGGCTTGCAATTAGACACTTCTTCCTCTGGTCTGTTCCATCAGTCATTAGAGCGGGCCCGGGAAAAGCTCAAGGATGATTATGTTCTGTTTGATATTATTATCAGTTATGCTACAAGACCAATGCAATTGGCCTCCTACTTTGGTAGTGGTGACTTCAAAGATGATGCCGACTGGGGTCATTATGCACTTGCTGTTCCTCTCTATACAAATTTTACTTCACCAATGCGTCAGTATCCTGATATTGTAGTACACAGGACATTGGCTGCAGCTTTAGAAGCTGAGGAGTTGCACTGGAAGCGTAGAAGAATGTTGCCAAAATATAACCATAGGGAGGAAGTGAGAGAAAGATGTTTAACCGGTATTTATTATGATAAAGATGCTGCGGAATCTCTGGAAGTCAGGGAAGCATTGTCAGTTGCAGCCTTAAAACATGGAGTTCCTTGCGCTGATATACTCCCCAATGTTGCTGCGTATTGCAACGATCAAAAGCTGGCTTGTAAGAATGTCAAGGATGGTTGTGAGAAACTTTATATGTGGGTTATGCTGAAGAAAAAAGAGGTATTATTCAGCCCCTGATTTTATATCTCACCTGTTTCTCATTTGACTATAAATAGCTGCAACTATAGCGTGGGCTAAACTAAGAATTAATAACAACAATTGATTTGAAGGATAGATGAAGTAATCAAATTTAAAATAAAGTTAAGTATGGTTTCTATTATAAAATGGTTTCGGTTGTCTCTTGTGGTCATAAATTTTATTTTTTTTATTTTATTTTTTGGTATTAAATTTTCAGGTTTTATTGTCAGAAGCAAGAGTGATGGCTCTTGGGCCAAGATTTATGACCATATATATACAGAAGCTGGCTGTAAGGAGTTCTCAGCCCTGTTTATTTCATCATTTCTACTGGATTTTAAATCTCTTTATGTAGCCTTGTGCACTTTTTTCTACTTTCAGATTGAACGGCGAATATATTATGACGAAGTTGAAGATTTGATAGTGGAATGGCTTGAGGCTACATCTTCATTGGTGCTTAATTTATGTGTCCCCAAACGTTCATTTAAGAGAGGGGGTCCTTGGAATTATAGAGCTCTTAAAGAAGTTGCTTTGGTTGTTAGACCTAATGACCTGAAAGAGGAAAAGGGCATGTTTGTAGGCAGTGTTAATAAGTGCATTAAAACTAAAGCTGATATTAAATGCCAGTGTTCTGGACTCACTTCAAATAACAGAGTTGATCCTGGGGTATTCCCTTTAACTGTGCGTCTTCTTTCGACAGTACCTGTGGCACTTCATGCAATCGGTGGGAGTGATGGACCACTCGATATTGCTGTGCGGCTCTACATGAGCTCCTACTTGAGGTAAAACATATTCTGAACTGACAAATCGAGTATTAGCAACATACTTAGGGAGATTAGAGCGTTTTCTGCAGAATGGTCAAACCCCTTTAATCAGTAGTAGATAAGATAGTGTAAAGTTGAAAACTTGAAATAGAGTTTTAGGGAAAAAAAAGGTAATTTATGGTTTTATTCGGAAATGCTTGGTGAATCTGTTTTGACGCCGAAACATAGGGTGGGATTTGTAAATTTCTCTGACTTCAGTGTTGGTGGCTGTATTTTTAACATAAGCTACTTGCTGGAATTGTCCCTAGTTTTTGTATGGTGTCAGTTCCAGTCTAATTCACACCCATATGTAGTGCAGTGCTTCAACTGTGAGCTTCACAGCTTAATTTTATGCTTTATTTTTCTTCACTTGTAATGTCGGACTGCAGCCCAAATAATTTCTGGTTTTGGGTGGGCAGAGGCAGATCTTGTTTTATCTCTCTATTTTTTTTTTTTTTTTTTGCCTTGTTTGTCTTATCTCAAACTATCAGGTTTCATAACTTTTAGAGGAATCTGCTTGGGTTGAATGGAAGTGTCAAATAATGTGATTTTTACCATGTTGAGGATTGGAAAAGGAGATGTTTTAGAGAGTTGTTGTGTTTGAGAGAATTCTAACTACTACTTGTTCTCATTGATCATACAATATGTTAAACTATATTTACATTCTTATCATAACTGTTGAACAAAATATAATCCTGATAATTATCGTTATAGGGTGAAGATAGAATTCTATTTTGAATATTGTATGTGCATATCCTTAACAGTCTCGAGTTGAAATGGAAGTGGCAAAGAACATATTCTGTGGAACTGTTACGCTTGTCCCACCTTGAGATTATGGTTTATTAATTCGTAAACACCTTTCGTTATAAATATATTTTTAAGGATGAATTTTACTCATTAGTTCGTAACAAATGATAAGAACCAATACCTTCTCTTCTCTCCTGATCAATCATATGCAGCATGGGGTGACGCCAGTGTTTCGGGTGTTCAACCAGAAGTATTTGAATTAGTGCAAAATTTGGAATAGAATTGCAGAAGCAGATCTCAAGCTTCCATAAACTCTTATTAGCTGCAAACCAATGAAAAATCTTCTCAGTTCTAGATGATCACTTGTGATTTTTATTCACTGATACTATGGAAACCGAAAGGATCAAAACCCGCCCAAGGCTATTCTGAAAGTAGCAGTATATACTAAAAGAAAAACGAACTCGGAGCACCCTAAAATGAGGCACATGGCTATGCAAACTTCAGTTCAAAGTCTCGGTTCCTGTCTCAGTTAAAGAAGCATCGGCTGCAGCATTTTGGGATTCCAATAGCTTCAATATAAATGAAAATGAAACAAGTAGACGCTCAATTGAAGTAAATGTTGAGCTACATAAACTCTTGTCCTATTGCTATTGTATGTATATTGCTTACTTTCAAGGTTTTATTTTTGAATCCCCCAAAAGGCCTGATATTGCTTAAGAAATGGCTCTACCTATAAAGCCGGTAATTTTATCTCATCAAACGATGTGGCCCAAGGTGAGGGTGAATCCCCCAAATGCCTGATAAGGTTTTAATACCTTCTGGTTGGTATTAAAGGACCCAATGAATCACAAAAAGGTTTCGTTTCTTTTGTCTCCGATATAATTTGGTGGCAAAAGGATTTAGAATTTGGTTCAGAGAGTATATTTCTTCTGGCCTGATATTGCTTAAGAAAGGGCTCTACCTGTAAAGCCAGTAATTTTATCTCATCAAGCGATGTGGCCCAAGGGTGAGGGTGAATCCCCCAAAAGGCCTGATAAGGTTTTAATACCTTATGGTTGGTATTAAAGGACCCAATGAATCACAAAGAGGTTTTGTTTCTTTTATCTCCGATATGGCTTGGTGGCAAAAGAGTTTAGAATTTGATTCAGGGAGTGTATTTCTTTTAGGAATATGGGATAGTCGGGGGTTTTACTTGCTTCGCTTAAGCCCAGGTCGGATGATTTAATGACGGAATTTCTAACGTTTCCAAATAAAAAAATAATCACAAAGCTAGAACATACTGTAAGGTTGGCACACTATATTAGGATGTATTAGAACCCTACATTATATATTAAATGAGTGTTATCCCCTGTTTGGCTTAAGGGTGATCAAAATCGGTTTCGGTTCTAGTTCCGGTTCCAGTTCCGCGTGGAACCGAAACCTATCCAATTAAATAAGATACCCTATTAATCAATTCCAATTCTGTTCTGCGTGGAACCGGAACCTACCCGAAAAAAATGGTTCCGATCCGGTTCCGATTTACCCTATTTATTTATTATTGTCAAACTTTGAAAATGAAATTATTGCTCACACTTGAATATTATATAATATTCTTGGCAATTGTCCATACAGAAATAAAATAATAAATAAAACTGCATATTGTAAAATATTTTTGACTCAATACATAATATTCTTGTGGGAAGTATCTGAGTTTAAATTGGGTTATGAAATAGGGTTTAAATTGAGTTTTAATTTGGGTTATGAAATTGGGTTTAAAATTAGGTTTTAAAACTGATTATGAAATTGAGTTTTAATTTGATTTCGAAATTGGTTCTAAATTCAGTTCCCAAAGCAGGTTTCGGTCCAGTTAAATGGTCTGGTTCCGGTTCAGTCTATGACAAACCGAAACAAGATCGTTTAAATTCGGTTCTTCTATTTTGGAACCGGAACCAGTCCGATTCCAAAACCGAAACATCGGTCCGGTTCCAACCGATTCTGGGTAAAACCGGAACCGGTGCTCAACCCTAGTTTGGCTCTAAAATATGTCCATACAGTATTGTAATATTTCACTATTATAATAATCATTCCCCACATTACTCAATGATAATGGAGGGTGCGAGATTTCAACGTGGGAGAATGCTCATTTCCCCTTTAGTGTTTATATTAATAGCGACATACCTCATATTGTTTTAATAATACTCCAAAATCCCCAAAATCAAAAAGTCAAAATAATATTCTCATTTTATAAATTTTTTGACATATTTGTCATTACATAAATAATTAAGAATTTTACATCATTATTAACTCTTTAAATTAATTATAAAATATATGAAAATTATTATAAATATACTAAAAAACTGTTTTGAGAAACATCCTAATTAGTTTACATGTTTTGGGAAAACAAAAACTGAAAACATAAGATTAGATACACATAAATGATTCCTAAAAGAGAAACAAAATTACTTTTGATGTTTTTTCATGGAAAATTGATGACCCCCCCCCCCCCCCTCCTCCCCTTTGGTCTCCTTGTTAACTTACCATAATACCCCTCTCAATATTTGCAATGACTTATTCAATAATTATACACATTACAAAATTTATATATTTATATATATTAATTTAAAAATAATTATATACTAATTAACTCCATTTGTCATTTTAATAATTATTTTTTTATATTTTATAATTTTTTGATTTTTGTTAATAAATATTACAGATTTCGTATCTATTCATTTATTTTTTTGATTCATTTTTAATTTAAGTAATACTACTTATTGTATTAAAATAATATAATTTAACCAAATAAAATTAAATTATAAAATAAATTTTTTGATAGTCTATTTGTTTAATAAATCTAATATATTTATTAATTTTTTTTAAAAAAATTACTTTATTAAAAATAGTGTTGATTCTAATTCTGATTTTATATATTCTTTATTAAAAGTTGTTTGTCTTATTTAATTTCGTAAATCAGTATCCATATCTACTTTTACTTTTTTTTAAAAAAAAATATTTTATTAAAAGTTGTGTTGATTCTGATTCTGATTCTGATTCTGATTTTATATTTTCTTTATTAAAAGTTGTTTGTCTTATTTAATTTCGTAAATCAGTATCCATATCTACTTTTAATTTTTCTTATATAAAGAGGTAGTTTGTAAGTTTGAAGGTAAGATCATTTGAGCCTCTCTCATCTCATTCTCTCTTTCCCCTTCAACATATCATTCTCTCTTCTTATAATAGAGTTATAATCTTCGGAAAACATTATGGATAACTATAACTTGGGCTCATTTTTAGATAGTTGGTCAGGCGAGAATGAAGTTCTAAGTGGGGAAAGCATCTCCAGCAATAGTCGCGATTATACAACTGAATTTACTACAGACCAAGTTATTTTTATCGTTGTATTATGTATATTTTTTATTTATTTTTAAAGTATAGAAATTATGTATATTTTTTATTTATACATCTTCGTTATTTTATTTATATAGATCTTTGAAAGTAGAGAAGATATGATAAATTGGGCGAAAAGAGTTGGTCTAGAAAATAATATTGTGACAATGATTAAAAATTCTGCGAATTTGAAAGGCGGCAAACTGCCAAACTGTCATCTTATATGTGAAAGAGGAGGAAAGTACAAACCACCGCGATATCTTGTTGAAGGTCAATCCATAGTAAAAAATAGTGGGACAAAAAAAATGTGAATGACCATTTGAGTTGCGAGGTATACCAAAACCTCCAGACGGTGTTATGTGGGGATTAAAGGTTACATGTGGTTTCAGAGCAATAGCTGCACTAATCTGGTATGGCGAAGAAGGTTGGGGTCAAGTACGATGCGACCTTATTGAAGAGATTCAACAAAATAAGGATTTATATGATTGACTTTATCCATCACACGAATGGGCAGACAATTTATTACACTTACTGCATTTCTTCCAGTCGCCGGCACCAGAGGTACATTGGATGTACTCAATGAGTTTAGGAATTGTCATGGCTTCGAGGAACAATCTTGTACTGTATACATTTGCTGAGAATGTTTGGAGTTGTTTTACTCACTTGCCATTAAGGTCCCCTGCAGTTCCAGAGCAAGAGCGTCAAGAAATAGCTATTGCTCATGTTGGCAGACACTTTGTGCAAGTTTTTTTACACCCTCATTACCCTGTACCACCCATCCCAATGTGGTGGTGGGAACATTCATCGTACGAAGCTAAAGAATGAGCCACTCGTTATAGGATTCGTAATCAATTATGGTACGAAGTATTGGGTATATCACCAAGTGCGCCAGGAGGAGACTTTGGAGGCAACATAGATTAGAATTTATGTTTTTATATTTTTAAGTGTAAGTTTTTATGTTGTTATTTGTACTATTTTTTAAATATATATTTTTCTAATATACATGAGAACATTTTTATAATACATAAGTAGTGTTAAATAAATTAAAAAAGAATCACAAAAATTAAATGAATAAACGAACACAAAATAAATAATAATAAATATAAAATTTGTAATATTTATTAAACAAATAAAAAATATATAAAGTAAAAAAATTATAAAATAAAAAATTTAATTAATAAAATAAAATAAGTACATATGTTATTTTTATAGTTTTTATATATATATATATATATATCAATATATAAAAAGTGTGATATATTTTGTTTATTTGGGAAATTGAATTTTTGAGAAAGATAAGGGGAAAATTCGGAATTGCAAAAGTAACTGTCGGTGGGAAGATAAGGCCTCTTTTTCATGACATAACTTTATGCTACGATTTAATAATATTATTAAATTCATTCTTAATATAGTATTTTTTTTAAGATAACTAAATTTTTAAAAATAATAATTTAATAATTTTATGATAATTAAATAATAATAATTAAATAATATTATTTTTTAATTATCTTAAAAACTATAATTTCAAAATTTATATAAAATAAACGAGAGGTTATCTCACACACAATATCTTAATCTCTCTCTTTTTAATTATTATTTTAGTTATATTTTTAGATTTTTTTAAATTATTCTTTGGAGTGTCAATTTATTAATCTATATTAATAACATACATTCTTAGTTTTATTTATTTTTATTTATTAAACACCAATATGAAACTAAATATGAAAGTAGTTAAAATAGAACTAAACTGAACTATATTTAGAATAAATTTATTTATGATAATTAAATTAACTAATTTTTTTTTATAAAAATATTAGAATTTATAATAATTCTATATTGAAATATTATATTTTATAATAATTTCATATATTTTATAATTAGTTTAAAGAGTTAATAATGTTGTAAATTCTTAATTATTTAGGTAATAATAAATATGTCAAAAAATTTATAAAATGAAAATATTCTTTTTGACTTTTTAACTGAGGGAGATCTTGGAATATTATTAAAACAATAAAGAATAAATCACTATTAATATAAACATCAGGCAAAATTACATGCTGCCTTTCAACTTATTGCACTAAACAAAAAAATTTGTAAATTTTTCTTCTCAAATCTGTGTTGTCTCTCAATCTTCATCATTTGAACACCAAATCAAATCCCTCACTCGGCATTACCAGCACCCATCACTGGCGTCGTGCACAATAAGCCCATCATCGTTGGCTTCGGCTATGCTACTGGACGCTAATTAAATGCTCTGCAACTCGCACTGTAAATTCACAGCTGCTGCTACACCACCTCGACGTCGCACAAATCCACAACTGTTGCTCCACCCCCTTGATGCTGCGCGAATCACAGCTGCTGCTCCCCTCGACATTTGGTCATATTTGAGTTTTTGTGGAAACCGACCCGAAGGGTCTGTCTTAGCAACCCAACCTGGTTAATGAAGCTAGATGAAGTTTTGACAAGTATTATCATTCTCGGCATGCCGACCCAAGGAATGAAGTTGAGATTACATCAGAAATTTGGAAAGGAGATGGAATATATTTTGTGAGAATGGATCCATGGGCTACCTTTTCACGAACAAAATGGGCATCAAGTTCTATATGTTTTGTTCTTGCATGAAATACCGGGTTTCTTGTCAGGTGTAAAGCACTTAAGTTGTCACAAAGCAATGTGGATATTTTGGTTGGTCGAAGACCAATGTCTTGAAACAGATACATGATCCATGTGAGTTCAGCTGCAGCGGATGCCATTGATCTATACTCTGCTTTAGCACTTGATCGGGAAATAATGTTTTGCTTTTTAAAACTCCATGAGATGAGATTGGCACCAAGGTAGAAGAAATGACTAGAGGTGCTCATACGAGTGAGAGGGCAACCAGCCCAATCTGAATCTGAGAAGTCGTACAAATGAATGGAGCTTTGAAACAAAAATCTGATGTCGAAATCAATTGTTCCTTTTAAATATCGAAGAATACGTTTAACTGCCTGAAGGTCAGATTTTGTGGGAGCTTGAAAAATGCTGGTGTTGGTGAAGAAAATCGCCCTAGGACGAATGAGTCAATGAGGGACAATTTACATTCCGGACGACGAGGGGAAGAACATTCAGGACGATTACCATGCGTCGCAGTTGATCCCACGATCTAGCGGTTAGGCCGTAACTACCCACGGTCTGGCAGTTATCACACACAACTCAGCAGTTAGATGCATGATCCGGCAGTTGCAAGCATGAAACGTGGGAGTTCGTGGACCAGGAAAAGCGAAACCGCTCAGGCAGTTAACAAAGGCTCACTATATAAGGCTCAAGCGTGGGAAGAAGAAAAAAAAAGAAACAAATGAAGACTCATAATGAGCATTTTATTTTTATAGCTTTGTAATCCGTAGACTGTAACTTGTGTGCTTGTGCCCCTTGGAGGCTTATTCACTGAATCAAACACCCATTGTTGAGACTTTGTCTCAGGAGGTTTGAGCCTTACACGGTCTTTGATGAAAAATTGTGTGAACAGTTTTTGGCGACCACATTGGGAGGTTGGTGTAAGAAGTGGAAATTCCTTCGAAAAGAAACACTCAAACTGGCTCGAGTACAAAGAAAGGGGGACTGGAGCAAACCAACCAGCCCCACGTTCCAGCTGTAGTAGGCCATTTCGAGGGTCTAGCAGAAGTAAGCCGATATGACACTATGCGAGAGTTCAGTCCTAACGCAGTTCGAGCCTTGTTCGACGAGTTCACCCAGGATGTTGTCGAACAGGTTAGGCTTCAAAACGCTCACATCATAGATAAGTTCACTTCGGCTAGTAATTCGCATTATGAAAATATGTCCAAACACTTGAGCTCATTGAATGAGTTGATGGCCAAATGTGTGAACGGGGGGACAGCCCCACCATGGACTACACCTCCTCCTGCACCAAGCAGTCAGAACGCTGGTCCAAGCAATGTTCCTCCACAAGGGGTTACTGCCCCTACGATACCCAGATGGGGAATAAGTCCTGGAGGTAATGGCCCACACTTAGGGCCAAACTTAGTACAACATGAAGTAGTGTTGCCCCAAGGTCTCCAAGGTTCACCAGGGCAAGGTCACGACTATGTCCCATTTGTGAGAGGACCACAACCACCACCCGTAGCGATGCCATTCAATGGCAATGATATGCTGAGAGAAAAAATGACCGAGATTCTTCAGAATCAATTCGGTTTAGGGGTGAGGCCAATTCGGTCGAGATATCAAAAGTCGTATCTAGATTGGATTGATGTAGCGTATCCGTGGCCTAGGAACTACAAAATATCAGAGTTTTCTCTGTTTACAGGGTCTGGGGAAGTTTCTACCATAGAACACATATGGCTATTTACCCTTCAGTGTGGGGAGACAAACGATTTCCATAAGTTGAGATTATTCCACGGCTCGTTGTCAGGAGTAGCTTTTTCCTGGTATGTCAGCCTGCCGCCCAATTCGGTGGAAAGTTGACACCAAATGGAACAGTTGTTCCATGCACAATTCTATAAGGCCGAATCTGAAGTGGCCTTGGCCGATTTGGAAAATTTGAGGCAGTTGCCAGGAGAGTGGGCCGAAACGTTCTTACAAAGGTTTAATTTAGGTTTGGGGGAGGGAATTAGTTGATCAGTACCTCATTTTTAGTTTGTGTGTTGTTTTTATTTTTACTCCAAAATTTTTCGAAAAATACAAAAAAAAATTGAAAAATTTTCAAAAAAATTACAAAAATATTTTGTGTTTTTGTGTTTCGACTAAAAAGGTGAAATTGGTAAGAGATAGTTGAGTAAGGAGTTTCCACTCCTGAGACGTATCTCAAACCTATTTCGAAACAAGTTAATTTTTGTTTATTTCATTTTGAATTATTTAATTTGTGAATTCTCCTTAAAACAGACTAAAATGGATCTTCACAGATATTATCAACATATATAGTAACATACGGACATGAGCTAAAATTGAAAAGTTTGTAATATTCAGTGCTCTAGTTTAATTGGAGGAAACATCTCAAAAAGCAATGGAGTAAAAAAAAAAAAAAAAAAAAAACGTCTGAGGACTGAGATCCGAGTTATTAAGTCTGTAAGAGTGTTTTAACACCTAGTGCCCTAAAGCCAACTTGTTTGGGAGTCACTGGCCCAAAGCTCGTTACATGGATCGAAGATGCTGCAAAAATATATATATCTGAAGTCTGAGTAATTAAGTTCGTAGGGGTGTCTTAACACCTGGTGCCCTAAAGCCAACTGGTTTGGGAGTCACCGACCCAACATTCGCTAAATAGATGGAAGGTATTGTATATAAATAAAAAAAATAGAATAGAAAAAAAAGAAAAAAAAATTCAGAAAAATGAGAAAAATTATTCCATTGCTACAAAAAGGTGTGAATTCTGATAAAACTCCAAGACAAAAATATTATTCTCTTCTCAACTGCACTTATGACTGTTGTGGGCAAACATGAGTTGTTTAATATTTTGTTGGCTGTGTATACGGAGAATGGTAAATATAATCGGAGAATTTACTTATTCGGTAATTTAAAAAGAAAGAAAACAACTAGTAACTTGGAGTAGAAGTTTCACCTGATTAGTCACTAACTTCTTTATTCTCTTTTCGCTTGTCTTTTTGCTTTTGTGTGCATTAGTTTCACTACCTTTTTACTTTTGTAAAATGTTTGTGGGTATCATTGCTGTAAGCCCTCACGAGACTATAACTCGTCCACTAGGGACACCTAGGGGTTTAAAGGCTTGTTGCATATGCTAAATGCAACCGTGATCCCTACGAAAGTGGCTTAGTTTAATTTTAATTTTATTTTGTTGTTTTGCTCGAGGACTAGCAAAATGTTAGGTTTGGGGGTGTGATGAGCGGAAAATATATCAATATTTACCGCCCCTTTAACTTAATATTTTGTTTAGTTTCTCGGGTTTGATGAACGTTTTGATGTGTTTTAGTTTATTTTGCAGATAAAATAATATCGGGTCTCAATGAAATCATTTAGGACGAAATATGGGTCAAATAAGGGCAATTATTGGACTTGATATATTAATTTTGGAGATTGGAAACTTGAAAGGGCGTTTTGACGAAGTGCAGTTTTGGGAATTCCAGTTTTGCGCATCTGTTGTATTTTTGGCATAACTCTTTACTCAGATATCGGATTGAGCTGATTCAAGTTCCAGATTAAAGACGACTCAAATATCTACAACTTTGAAGATTTAAATATTTTCTAATTCTGAAGATTTCATGACCGAAATTGATGAACCATCCAGAAGCGTGTGATGTGTAATTATTAAAGTCATTATCAATCATTTTCAAAGCAAAATATAAATTAATAAAAATTATCAAATCAACACCAAACAAGATAAGCAATTAGTGGAGAAATTATGGATTTGGTGGAGTAATTAGTGGAGAAATTAATAATGGATTTGGTGGAGAATTTGATGGATGATTTGATATAGGCAAAATTTTGCCTATGAATACCAAGCCATTTCATTTGTAAAATTCATACTTTCTTCTTTGAAATTCCTAATGAATAAATAAGAAGATTGTATCTTGTTTGTTTATTTACAGCTTCCAGTAATTAATTTCCGCTTTCGCACTTTCTTTTCTTTACTTTTCAGTTTTTACTTTCCGCAATTTACTTTTACGCACAAACCTTTTCTTTCTTTACTTTTGCAGTTTTATTTTTCAAGCAATGAGGAGGTAACTCCCCTTTGCTGGGGTAAAAGGTAAAGCTTTTATTATTGCTATCTAGATTAATCTCCCTTAAATATAAAATATAAACTATTTAAAATCTGACTTAATGAGAATACCGCTATATTGGCCAGTTGGAAATTAATTATAAATTGGTTTTAACCTGACTAAGTATGGATACCGCCTGGTTGGTTGGTTGGTAATTAATTATTAATTTGACTTAATCAGGATACCGCCTATATGGGTGGTTGGTAATTATCACGCAAAGTTAATATATTATATTAAGGGAGATATCTAAAATAGTAGTAATAAAAGTTGATCCTCTAACCCCAGCATTTTCTTTTATTGTACTTTTACTTTATTTAATTTCAGTAATTTACTTTTCAGCAATTTACTTTCAGTAATTTACTTTTATTTGTTTTTTACTTTTTACTTTTTACTTTTACTTTTTACTTTTTTTTACTTTTCAGCAATTTACTTTTCAGTATTTAATTTTCAGAATTTACTTTATATCTTTTATTTTATTTAAATTTTTACTACCCGTAAATATGTGTCGTAACTAAGCCAGTTATCTGGGGTTGTGATGAAATCCAATATCACCGGTTTATAAGGGGTTAAATTATAGTTTGGGTAATATAAAGGTTATTTATTGAGTCTTAATCTTAATGCTTTTTATTAACTGGCCATTAATAAAATTGAACTGGTAAACTTAAAATGAACTAGACATAGAGATTTTAAGTTTAAGACCTTAGACTCAATAGCCCACGATCTTCCTTGAGGATAGATAACCCTTTAATAGATTTCCTTACATGATAGGAATATACCTGTCGGGCGGGGGTAGCCATAATTGGAACTTAATCTTAATGAATCCAGGTAATTTGGTTGACATAGACATATGGTTCAATTGGGTTATACTGGATATTTGTAGTTGACCATCGGAAGAGGCTTTTACATAATTTAGTGTTCCAGGTTAATAAATCAATATTTTATCCAAACATAAGATAACCACTTCATCTTTAAAATGATATTGGAAGAAATCACAACCCTAGATAGTTTTTAATAGTGAACTTTCTTAAACCTACTTTCGAACAATTTTATTTACTTATTTTTAAATTTAGAATCGTCACCTTTTCAAATCTATCAAACAACCTGTTAGATACTAGTAATCATTTGACCTCATAAAATTAATAGCTTAGGTATTAAGTCCTCGTGGGATTGATACTTTTTATACTACTTGAACGATACGTGCGCTTGCGTTATACGCGTGTGTAAGCACCGGTCACTTACCAACGGGCCATGAATCTAATTTTCCATGACATGATCAGTTATATTGTAGAGGTATATGTAGACGACATAGTGGTTAAGTCTATGACCATGGGCGAACATTTTAGCCACTTGGTAATGGCTTTTAAACGAATGAGGAAATTC
Source organism: Zanthoxylum bungeanum (assembly GCA_019454045.1). NCBI lineage: Eukaryota > Viridiplantae > Streptophyta > Magnoliopsida > Sapindales > Rutaceae > Zanthoxylum > Zanthoxylum bungeanum. The sequence continues at coordinate 16,085 of SKCR01039747.1, forward strand.
AAATTAAAGTTAAATCCTGCCAAATGTGCTTTCGGGGTTTATGCAGGGAATTTATTGGGCTTTCAAGTCCACCAGCGGGGAATTGAGATTGATGCCAATAAATCTCGGGCAATTACTGAAGCCAAGTCCCCCCAAAATAAAAAAGAGTTGCAAAGATTCCTAGGGCAAGTTAATTTCTTAAGAAGGTTCATTTCTAACTATGCAGGAAAAACTAAAATTTTCTCGTCCCTGCTAAGGCTAAAGGAAAATGATGAATTCGTCTGGACCGAGGAACATCAAAAAGCATTCGAGAACCTGAAGAATTATTTATCACAGCCGCCAGTGATGGTACCCCATTAGCCAAGACGACCAATGAAGCTTTACATATCCGCTGAAGAACAATCCACAACTGGAATGATCGCACATGACGACAATACAGATGTCGAAAGAGCCATTTATTATATCAACAGACAATTATTGAAATATGAATGTAATTATTCTCCAATGGAGAAGTTGTGTTTGGCTTTGTATTTCACATGTACTAAATTACGTGCCTACCTTAGGCCGACTACTGTGTATTTAATTAAAAAAATCAATATAGTGAAGTACATTTTTCTCGTCCCATTTTGCATTAAAGAGTTGAGTTTTGGTCTTTATCATTGTCAGAATTTGACATACGACATGAACCCCAAAAGGGAGTAAATAATCAGGCCCTTGTGGATTTCTTAGCTGATCATCCGTGTTTAAGGACCACTAAAGAAATGGAAATGGAAATAGACGAATGCAGTTTAAATCCATGGACGATGTATTTCGATGGGTCTAGCACATCAAAAGGATCAGGATTGGGAATAGTATTGGTCAATACGTTGGGAGAGTCATTCCGTTTCATAATCAAGTTGGACGAATGTTGCACCAACAATCAGGCCGAATACGAGGCTTTAATATTTGGTTTAGAGATACTCCTTGATATTAGAGTAAAACATGTATCCGTTAAGGGGGATTCGCAATTAGTGATCCAACAAGTGACAAGGGTCTTTAAGTGTCGGAGTCCGTCAGTCATGGAACTGTCAGATATAGCCAATGAGCTGCTAGACCAATTCGACTTCGTAGAGCTGGAACACGTCCCAAGGGCGAAGAATGAGGTGGCAAATAATTTAGCCCAAGGAGCCTCAGGGTATAAACAGACAATCATATATGGCGTATATAGGAGAGAGGAGGCCAAACCAGCCCTGGTAAGGCGGAAGAACGTAATGGACGTCATGGCCACTGAAATCCAAAATCAAAATGAGGATGATTGGAGAAAAGAGATCAGAGAATTCTTAAAACGACCAGAAAATGGAAAAGACCGAAAGCTAAAACTAAAAGCCTTGAACTATGTGGTATCGGGAGATGTATTATACAAAAAATGCCAAGATAGTATCAGAATCCAAGACTATTATGGCCGAAATACATGAAAGGGGTCTGTGGGGCTCATCAGGCCGGGATAAAGATGAGGTGGTTGATCATAAAGAGCAGATATTATTGGCAGAAAATGGGAGAATCATGCGTACTGTATGATAAATGATGGGTTGCTTGTAAGAAGCATGGAGCCATTCAAAGAGCACCAGCGACCGAAATTTTCACTATTGTTAAGTCGTGGCCATTTATGGGATGGATGATTGATTTAATAGGGAAGATATATCCCGCATCTAGCAAAAGACATACTTTCTTCATCATCGCCATAGACTTTTTCACCAAGTGGGTGGAAGCAATTCCGGTAATAGAGATTTCTCAAGAACAAATCATCAAGTTCATAAAAGAGCATATTATCCATCGATTCGGTATCCCTCAGACATTAATGGTGGATCACGGTACCTCTATGAACGGAAAAAAGGTTAAATGCTTTCTGACCGAATACGGGGTCCAGTTAGTAAACACTACTCCATACTACCCCAGTCAAATGGTCAGGCAGAGTCATCCAACAAAACCCTCAAAGGGCTGATCCAAAAGATGATAACGGACAATGCCAGACAATGGGACGAATGCTTAAGTCAAGCTTTATGGGCTTAGAGGACGTCACCCCGAACAAGTACCTCGGTCACGCCATTCCAACTAGTGTATGGTCAAGAGGCAGTACTACCAGTTGAAGTCAACGTTAAATCCACTAGGGTGGCATTACAAAAAGAATTGACAAGGGAAGATTACAGTGAAGGAATGATCCAAAATCTATTAGAATTGGATGACGTCAAGTGCGATGTCATCAATCGTTTGGAAGTACAGAAGACGAAGATGGCCAATGGATATAATCGGAAAGTCATGGCCAAATCATTCAGAAAAAGTGAGTTAGTATGGAAATCTATACTGCCGCTAGGTACCAAGAATCTTGCATATGGCAAGTGGTCGCCTAATTGGGAAGGCCCATTCGAGGTAGAAAATGTGTTGCTAAATGGGGCCTACCATTTGAAAAATTTGAATGGAGAAATGATGTCATGAGAATACGATGTTCTCCGCGTGAAAATAAGGATGAAGTGAAATAAATAGAAATAAATAAATATTATAATTTCATTAATATCGGACGACAACGTCCCAAAAAATACAAATAAAAAGACAAATATAACGTCCTAACAATACATATAATTATCTACTAGTCGAAGGCCACTGAAATTCCTCAGGTGAATCCTTCAAGAGCGAGAAAATTTCCCTCAATTGATGCCATTCCTTATGCATCTCCAAGTCTGCCGTCACTAGATCGGCCAAGCCCCGCTCAAAATCAACTTGAGCCAAATCTTTGAACTCGTCCATTAAAGCAGTCACCTCAGCTACCTGAGAGGCAATGGCCATTTTCTTGGCCTCTCTCCTCATGTGAATTTCCTCTATAAGGCGCTGGATCTCCTGTAATTGTCGTTCTAAATCCAGCAATACCGACTCCTCAATAACCATTTCGTCCGTAGCTTCATTTTATCATGGAAGAATGAAGCCCAGCCTTTTGACTGTGTATATTCCGATAGCGAAGAATAAGCACTGGAACCTCACTTTGCAAATCTTGAAGAGAGAGCCGATTTTCCACTGGAATGGGCAAAACAGGAAGACACGGCAGTCGGTCTAGCTCGGAGGAAATGTTTTCCAACTTAAGCATGTTCTCTGGCATGGCAGCTTGACCGATCTCCATTGTAGTAAGGGAGGCATATTGACTAACAACCTCCCGAAGGGCTTCCAAGTCTATAGTAGCTCGGGCCGAAGATGAGGTAGGCTAGGACGGAGTATAGGCTAACCGGTCAAGATCGTTCAAAATATCCTGGATCGATTGCAAGAACGGATCAGACGCCTGTGTATAAAAAGGAAAAACTAGTTAATCAAGCAAAATGGCGATGAAAGGAAGATGATAAGGAAGAAATACTTACAGCTTCGAGCCTGTGAGCGGAACTGGATGGCTCACCAGCAGTTGCCATATGGACCTCAAGTGGCAATGCAGGTTCTCCCATAGGAGATTGGGGCGGGGGAACAGGGGATGCCGCCCGAAGAGGTGAGGACAAAGAAGCCGAGGATGACGGCCGTTCATGAGCAGAGGGTTGTTGCATCGAATGAACATGAGATGTCACCTGAATTGGAGAGGGTAGATGAGCCGAGGATGACGGTCGTTCAGGAGCCGAAGGTTGTTGCATTGAAAAGACATGGGACACTGCCCGTGGAGGTGATGATTGTCGCGGCATGGCTGCTGGCTGGGCCTCTATGGAAGAATCAGAATCGGAAGAGTCAGAAACATAAATAACTTTCATCTCTTCATAAATGCGACGAATTACATCATCTTTATACAGAGACCGAGCCTCCTCCAGTAACTCCAATTCGGCCAGACTAAATAGGTCATCTATATCCCTATAACACCCCCTAACCCCCGCAGCGCCCATCTGCATATCAAGGGATAAATCCGTTTGAGATGATGCCAAAGAGGCCCGTCATCCGACCAAATAGGCTCGTTCTCTGGTCGAATAGGCTCATCATCTGGGTCTTGCATAGTAGGGACATGATCGTCCAATGAATGAGATTCAAATAAGGGATGGTCCCTTGAGATTTCCTCAATAAATGGGCGCAAACAGTCTAATATTATACTCGACCCCGTACCTTGAGGATCGGCCCTAGTTGAATGGATGGCATCAGCTGCTTCGTCCCCTTCTAGTGGGTGTTGAACGATTGGAATATCGGCCGCCTCACCCCCATCTGATGGAAGTTGAATGACCGGGATCTCGGTAGCTTCAACCTCCACCAAAGGATTTTGGATCGCTGGAGCTTCAGGCTTCGAAGTTTGAACCGGTTTTGGCATACCGGAAGATGATTCCGTTTGGGACGTCTGCACGAGAAATGAAATGAAAAAAAGGGAAAATTTCAGATTGTACCTTAGCCCGACGAAGTATAAGGGGCGCATCTGAATCGGAGCTATGGGTTGGAGAAGGTTATTTTCGCTTAACTTGTTTGGTTTTCCTCGGCCCAGATTTCTCAATCGGCTTCTTCGACCCGACCGTTTCCGAGGATTTTGAAGAAAAATGAATGTTGGAAAAGACTCGAGCATAAGGCAAAGAAAAGATTCTCTCACGACCAGACGGCCAAAAATGGTCGAAAAGAGGATGGACCGATGTGCAAGGGGAGAATGAGGCACAAGAAAAAAAAAGATAGTAAAGAGCGAGCATCTGACAAACACCGATCGATGTATGAAAGCGAAAGGACCTTAAAACGGCCCGAGGAAGTGGATCGCGAATGAAACAACGGGAGAGGCCATCCTTGAACGAGGCCGAATTGGTGGGCAGTGAAGTTAGGAGAATATACCTCCACTCCAGCCTTGCCATTGGCTCCCATCAAAATGTCGTGAATCAGATCGCGACTGCATAAAAACTTGCGCCATATGCAATTGATCGACTCATCCCCTTCTGATTCGGGGAGCTCATGGACAAAAAGGGATGTCGCTCAAGAAGAAAAGAAAGAAAGATGGAACTCGGGAGAGGGTATAAAAATACTCAAAAATAGTGCGAGGAATGAAGGAAGTTGGCCCGAATTGGGCGAACAAGAGGCCTGCACAAGGATACGACCGTGTTGGTTCAATAGAACCGAAGACTGGGAAATAGGCTCTAAGCCAAAGCTGGACGAACCAAAGAGGGCCGGAGGCGATCGGTGAAACCCCAAATCGAAGCTGTTTTTGGAGAAAGGCCAAGCCTCGGTAAGTAGCGGCCAATAAAAAGGAAGCCAAGTCCAAACGACGGCCGTTGGCAAGATCCGAAGAAATAGGGAGATAACCCGCAATGGGTTTCTGACTGGGCGCGCAAATTATGTATTTACACAACCAATAGTGAATGAAAGCGGTGCGTTCTAGCATCGAGACCGGACCGGCCGACTCAGAGAATGCATGAAAGAAAGCGGAATAAGAATAGAAGGACGAAGCATCGATTGAAGAAGAATGGAAACGAAAGGTAATGCAAGATGAAATATTCGCGCCCAAAGGCGCTAACCCAATCAATGCACTAATATCACAAAGGGTGACGGGGAAAGGACCAGAAGGAAAGAGAAAGACGTTATAGTCAGAAGACCAAAAGAGTAATGAAGTGGGGAACATATTTTGGTCAAAAGGATGCAGGGTCAGAGAAAGCTTTATGAGAGGAAGCAGACCAGTGTCTTCGAAAAATATGTAGGTCTCTGCATGCAACTTCATCCGTTTGAACCAGGTCTCAAACGAAGAGTCAGGTTTGGGCCAAGTGCGGATAGGATTGGACTGGGCAAGAGGAGACACATTCAGGGGTTCTGAAAAAGGAAGGTTGGAAACAGAAGGGAACAACTGAACCAAGGGAGCCGTGGCAATGGCAGTGTCGTCAACAAAAATGGGGCCCATGGATCGTTGGTCGTAGTTTTCATCAAGGGTATGGATGCCAAAGACACCCACAGAAGAGTCACCTAATGCAGCTTGGTAATCACTGAAAGTGGAGGTGGCCTTTTTGGAAACAGAAGAAGACGACTCCATTAGCAAAGAAAGTTGAGGGCAAGAGAGGCAATTTTTTTTGCAGAAAAGATTAGAAAGTAAAGTGATGACGAGGACAAACCAAGCCCTTATATAGCAAGGGTGAAAAGTTCGCCCTAGGACATGTGTCACGGCCTAATTTGGGGGAAGAAGAAGAGCGGGAAACGAAAAGGGCGACGTTTGACATGATTTGACGTTGAAGTGACGCGAAAAATGACACATTAATTGGCACCATGATAACCTTTCGATAAGACGTGTTGGGAAGGTCGCGCATTTATTGAGGAAATGACGGACTCACATAGGGAAATGTAAAGGACGGCCCTCAATACACGCAAATGAGAATGAGAGATAAGGCGAAGACTAGCAGGCCGAAGCCAGTATATTGCCAATAGATATTGTCCTAAATTTACCTAAGTTAAGAAATTTTCCTCGATTTCATTTCCCAAATCAATCAAGGCGAATTTGAGGGATAATTGTTGGTGAAGAAAATCGCCCTAGGACGAACGAGTCAATGAGGGACGATTTGCAATCAGGACGATGAAGGGAAGATCAGTCAGGATGATTACCATGCGTCGCAATTGATCCCACGATCTAGCGGTTAGGCCATAACTACCCACGGTCTGGCAGTTATCACGCACAACTCAGCAGTTAGATGCATGATCCAGCAGTTACAAAAACTCAGCAGTTAGATACATGATCCAGCAGTTGCAAGCATGAAATGTGGGAGTTCGTGGAACAGGAAAAGCGAAACCGCTTAGGTAGTTAACAAAGGCTCACTATAAAATGCTCAAGCGTGGGAAGAATAAAAAAAAAGAACAAATGAAGACTTATTATGAGCATTTTATTTTTATAGCTTTGTAATCCGTAGACTGTAACTTGTGTGCTTGTGCCCCTTGGAGGTTTATTCACTGAATCAAACACCCCTTGCTGGGACTTTGTCTCAGGAGGTTTGAACCTTACACGCTCTTTGACGAAAAATTGTGCGAACAGCTGGCAAACTCGATTTACAACATGTGTGATGTCTGGCCGAGTGAATGTTAGATATTGTAGGCTTCCAACTAATCCTCTGTATTCTGTGGGATTGACTAATTCATCATCGTCGGCTGCTAAAGTAGTTTTAATGGCTGTTGGAGTACGTATTGGAGAACATGTGTGTATATTGGCTTTTCGTAGAAGATCTCTTGTGTATTTAGCTTGAGACAGAAATAATCCTTTGCTGAATGTCTTAACTTTAATGCCGAGAAAGTAGTGTAGACCTCCTAGATCTTTTAGTAAAAATTTTGAGCTCAAGGTTTGGATGATAGAGTTGATGGTTGCATTATTATTTCCTGTCACAATGACATCATCAACATAAACTAAAATTAGTATGATAACAGAATTATGGTTAAAAATAAAAAGTGAATTATCTGCTTTACCGCTATGAAAACCCAGACGAATCAAGGCTTTAGAAAGATATTCAAACCATGCTCTCGGAGCCTGTTTGAGACCGTAGAGAGACTTGTGTAGCTTGCAAATAAATGATGGATGATTTTTGTCTTGGAAGCCATAATGTTGTTCCATAAATATTGTTTCCTTAAGTTGACCATACAAAAAGGCATTTCGAACATCGAGTTGACGAAGGCACCATTTGAGGCTCACAGCGACGGCTAATATGAGTCTGATCATTGTAGGCTTGATGACATGACTGAAGGTCTCACCAAAGTCAATTCCGGGAACTTGAGTAAAACCTTTTGCAACTAATCGTGCCTTATACCGATCAATTTCTCCATTTTCCTTGTACTTTATTCGATAAACCCATTTGGAACCAACTATATTGGTATTTGGAGGGCGAGGAACCAGCAACCAAGTTTGATTTTGATGAAGGACATCGAGCTCTTCTGCCATGGCTTTAATCCATAAAGGATTTTTGTTGGAAGATTTAAAGGTCTTGGGTTCATTCTGTATGTGATGGCTGGCATGAAGAGCTAAGGTTTGGTTATTTTTGAGTTTACTTCGTGTAATCATTGGATGAATATTTTACGGACTAGATGCTTGTGAATTGATAGTATTGTATTGGGGAGAGCTAGTTTGGTGGTCGTTACTGGTAATGGGTGTAGAGGTATTGATTATTGCAGTTTCTAAGGAGCTGTTGCCATGAATTTGAGTAGAAGAGGTGTTCAAATTGTCATTTCCTATAATTTCAGAAGTTGACAGTGGTTGAGGGGTGTTAGGATGGATAAAGATGATTGAGCCTATATTTGCATGGTTTCTTGGCTCAGTGATTGATTTCAAATTGTCTTCATAAGGAAGATTTTGTGCCAAACTTGTAGGGCTTGCCATCAAACTTGTGGCATGTTGCTGTGCCGCAATTGGAGGGATTTTTTCCCTTAAATCTTGTACAAAATTTGTTGAAATTGGAAGATCTTGTTTGATTCCACCTTGTGCAAAAATTGTAGGAATTTTATCCCATTGATCTTGTGCGGATTTTTTCGGATTTTTGGGTGTTCTCGCATTTTTTAACAGCCAGTCGTCTTGAAGAAAAGTTGTAATTTCATATTGTTCCTGCAAAGAAATTTTATTATTTTCTTTTGAGAATGGAAACATATTTTCATCAAAAATTACATGCCTAGAAATATATACCCTATTTGTGTGTGGGTATAAACATCTAAACCCTTTATGTAATGGACTATAGCCAATAAAAACACATGGGTATGATTTTTTGTAAAATTTTGTTTTGCTATAATCCCTTAAATAAGGGAAACATCGACAACCAAAAAATTTTAAGCTATGATAGTTAGGCAATTTTTTATGAACATGTAGTAAGGACTTTGTTTATTTAAATCAAATAAAGGCATGCGATTAATGACATAAACTGCTGTTAGAAAAGCATCAACCCAAAGTGTTAAAGGAAGGGAAGCTTGAAACATCATAGTGAGAGTAGTCTCAACTATGTGCCTATGTTTTCTTTCTGCTACACCGTTTTGTTCAGGGGTGTAAAGACATGAGATTTGTCTTTGGATTCCACATTGTTCAAGATGCTTAATGAAGGCCGTGGAATGGAACTCCCCTCCTCCATCACATTGAAAGATTTTAATTTTTCTGCCTAATTGATTCTCCATCTGTTTCTAAAAATTTAAGAAGCAATCAAAAAAGTCAGATTTATTTTTAAGAGGGAACAACCAAGAAAATCGTGAGAAATCATCTATAAATAGTACGTAATATTTAAAATTTTAATTTGATTTAATAGGGGAAGGTCCCCATAAATCACAATGAATTTCTTGAATAGGGAAATCTGATTTATTATTATATGAAGAGAAAGATTGTCTACAGCTTTTGCCTAATTGGCATGAAACACAAATAGTAGGTTTTTTATCCAACTGGAAAAACTAATAAGTCTATGATTTTTTAGAACATGTAAAATCTTGGAGTTGGCATGCCCCAGCCTTTTGTGCCATAAGGTGGTCTTTAAGATTCCCTTTTGTTGTAGTTAAAGCCAAATTAGATTTATCTTCTAACACGAACATCCTCCACTGTCTACGTCCCTTAGCTAGTACCTGATTGTTTTTGGTCTTAACAACAAAGCCATCAGTGTTAAATTCAAAAATATAATTATTATCATCAATAAATTGACTAACAGAAAGAAGACTCTTTTGTAGTTTTGGTACAACTAAAATATTGTTGAGTTTTAATTGACCATGTTTTGTACTTAAACTTGTATGTCCTATATGAGAGATTTTTAATCCTTGTCCATTACCAACATAGATTTTTTCAAATCCTCTATAGGGCATAATATTATTTATGTTACCTGGATCATTCGTCATATGAGCAGTGGCCCCAGAGTCAGCGTAAAATTATTGATCATTCAAAGGTTGTGCATTTGTTGAGACATGAGCTTGAGGGGCATCGTCTTCATGATAATCATATTCATATATCTATCCCAACAATAAGGTGCACTATGATTTTTCTTTCCACAGATCTGACAAACAACAAGGTCAGTTTTTTTCTGCTAGTCAATGGTATTTGGTTTATGTGACTGGCTTTTATTTTTGTTGAAGTGCTGTGAGTCGGAGTTGTAATTGTGGGACTTTGAATTGTAATAGTTGTGTCTTCTGCCATTATTGTGATGAGGACCCATACCACGAGAGCCATACCTTCAACCTCTTTGATTTCATCCTATGCCCTTTTGACCAAAATATGCTTGATTATTATTCAAATTCAAACGCTCAGTTTCATCTTTTTGTGTTATAACAGTTTGTTCATGGTTTTGAAGTGCATGAAGAAACTGTTTGAGGCTGGGATAAGGTGGTTTTGTGAGCATTGCAGTCTTAAAGTCGGCATACATTGGTCCTAAGGCACGAGCAATTTGAAATACTTTGTCTTCATCATTTATTGGCTTCCCTATGGCAGCTAAGTTGTCACAGATCCTCTTAAACCTTTTTAGGAATTCTTCCAAGCTTGATGTTCCTTTCTTCAAGGAATACAAGCTATCTTTTAGCCATGTTTCTTGTTCGTTGGTTGCTGGTAACATGATCTCTTCAATGGTAAGCCATATTTCTTGAGCATTTTGGACTCTTATGATCATGCTTAACACATCTTCAGTCATCATCCCTCTCAGCCAGGACATGAGAAGTCCATCGTTGATTTTCCAAGCAATGAACTCGGGATTTTGCATTTCTTTTTCATCACCTTTTAAGAATTGTGATGGCATCTCAGCATCTATTATATGATGTTCCAGTCCAAGACTGTAGATCAAAGGCGGAATCTGAGAACTCCAAATGAGGTAATTTTGAGTGGTGAGTTTTATAGAAATAAAGCTTGCACATTGATGGAAGGTTTGGAGAGACAAAGGTTGTTCAGATTTAGAGCTAGAAGCCATTTGTGTCACTGATACCATGAAGAAAACTAAAGCTGTGTGAGTGAAAATTTATATTTCGTTTTTCTTGATTTTTTACAAACTGTACATGAGATATTTATATATAATGATTGCAGCATAAAAGGAAAACACAAGTCATGATCCTTAGACGATGCTAGCCGTTAATGAGCTGTTGACATGATTATTGTAAATCTTGGGTATGTGATTGAGAGAAATATGTGGCTGAGTAAGTTATTCCAAGATTAGTGCCCACTGCCATATTTGTCTCAATAGTAGAGTAATTGGTATTCCTATCAGAGATCACATGTCATGGAGTCACATGACGTATGTCCTACTTGAAAGTTAGGGCCTCCATAAGATTGATGTGACAAAATTTGGTCAACAGCTCTCTTTGGGAAGGGACTCTGCCAGATGGAACAGTATCGGAGCAGTTGAGTTGCAGGTTGTCACACCAACAAAACATGTAGCAGTGGCCAAAAAGTAGGAATGATGAGCTTTCGCTGATAGAGGTGGTTGAGCCAAGTGTCAGTATGACTATTTTCTGAGTGGTTGAGGAAAAGAAACATGGGGCAATGATGACAAAGTGACATGAGATAACATCATGGGCGGTGGAATATTGGATTTTGGAGCCTATATAAAAGTGTTGAAGTCTTAGATTCAGGGGTTGACTATTTTTTGCATCTCACAACTTTGAGAGAAATTGAGAGTTGAAGGGCTAGTGATAGAGAGAGAAAACAGGTTAGCACTCGACCACTTGAGAGAATTGTAATGTGATTTTTATAAGACCCGAGGTATTTACTTTTGTATTCTTGTATTCAACCCCCACTTATATCTCGAGTCGGTCTTGACCCCGAGCAAGTAATATGATACATCTATTTTCTCCTGTGGATGTAGGTTGGAGCCACCCTCCGCCGAACGACGTAAACTTTGTGTTTTCTTATCTGCTTGTTAAATTTATTTTTGGTTCCCTATATGATAAGTGTGGTTTATACCCACTTATTATGGCATTCTCAGCTTATTATTTTGTTATAATTCGAGATATTTAATATGATTTATAATTTATTTTATGTTTTATTTATAGGAGCATTAATATATGGATCGGGGAATAATTGCACGTGTTTTGGGAACTTTCGGGAAGACACAGGACACGCAGGCACCAAAGCGCCTCAAGCTTCTCATACAACTAGCGCCGCGGCGCTAGTTCCCCATACAAAATCCAGGAGCTTAAGCGCCGCGGCGCCCATTCATGGAGTAACATAGGGCGCCGAGGCGCCAATGAAGAGAGCCAGGCGCCGCGGCGCCCTAAATTGCCAATTCTCATACAAAATGCCGAGGATTATGCGCCGCGGCGTTGCTAGAAGACCTGACACGTCTCGGGAAAGTGATTTTAGGGTTTTTAATAATCCTAATGATACACAAAGACTCCCAGCTTCAACTATAAATATAACATTACATCCAACACTCAAGGGGAGGCTAATACACAGTACAAAACACAGAAACACATATTTTTAGAGATCCAAGGAGAGGATTGAAGAGCGACAGAGACAAAGGCTGTAATATCCGGAGAGGAAGAGATTCAATTCGGGTTTTATCTCCTTATTTCTTTCTTAAAACTCTAATGATTTCCATTAGATTCATGATTTGTGTATTATTGTTTTTATCTTTTGTCATGAATTTACTCCTTAATTTTGGAGAACGATTGTAATCTATGCTTAAACCTTGTATTTGTTTGTCAATTTTGTTATGAAGTTTTATTAATTTATTTATATTCTTTTGAGTTTAATGCTTCTTGATTGTTGGCCACAATTGAAGATGATGAATGTTTAGAATCTATCACTCGAGAGAGGGGATTTTGAATAGATATAGAGAATATAACCTAGGATTTTATAGAGTTCGAGAGAATCTGTAATCCTTTGAAGTCGTTAATATAGAATCACAAATCGTAATGAGTTGTTAACTATTGGATTTTTATAGAGATATCGAAATCTGTAGTTGATGATATTTTCACTCGGCACTCGAGAGAGGGAGTGGATAATTTCGGAGTCTTGACTTATAAACAATATAACCGAACAATGGTAATTGGCATAACAAATACATATGTGACAGCTATGAGAAATCAGGATCCAGAATCTCTATCGTATTAGTTCCTCCTATTTTATTATTTTTATATTTTATTTATATAATTAAATCTTTGTTAAATATTGTCTAAATAAAGTTAGGATTATCAATTGTAGTACTTAGTGCGAGTTGACGCAATCCCTGTGGGTTCGACACTCTTAACTCATTTATACTAAAACTTGACACCGTACACTTGCGGTACGATATAAAAATATCACAACAAGTTTTTGGCGCCGTTGCCGGGGATTGTTTGTTAATTCACATTAATACTACTACCAAGTAATTTTAGCTTTAATTTAGATTTTTATTTTTATTTTTATTTTTAGTTTATTTTTGTTTTGTATTTAATTTTTATTTTTATTTTGTTTATTGATTTTTTATTTTTCTTTTGGTGCTTCAGTGAATGCGAAAAGCCACAAGTCTCGATTCGCTCCTGTTTGATCCTGAAATAGAAAGAACTGCGAGGAGACTAAGAAAAGAAAGGAAAATTGAAAAAGAAGCAATGGCAGCTGAAAACATAGAGAACAACCCACGCCATGTGGCAATCAGAGATCACTTCAAACCGGTCCTTGATAATATATGCTCTGGGATTGCCCATCAACCAATCAACGCCAACAGTTTTGAGTTAAAACCTGCATTGATCAACATGGTACAAAGGAATCAGTTTGGGGGTTCAGCTGTAGAGGATCCCAACTTGCACTTAAGGATGTTCCTGGAGATCGCAGATACCATAAAAGTAAATGGCGTGAGTAAAGAGGCTATCAGGCTACGCTTATTTTCATTCTCTTTACGGGATAAAGCGTGGGATTGGCTGCAATCAATACAGACAGGGAGTATCATGACATGGCAGGATATGGCCACAAAATTTCTTGAGAGATTCTTTCCACCAGCTAAATCAGCTCAATTGAGGGCAGAAATCAGTGTATTTAAGCAGCTGGAAACTGAGACTTTGTATGAAGCATGGGAGCGCTTTAAGGATTTACTACGAAGATGCCCACATCATGATTATGCAGATTGGGTCCAGATTCAGTTGTTCTATAATGGGTTAAATGGTCCGAATAGGACTGTGGTTGATGCAGCAGCTGGGGGAGCTCTATTCAGGAAATCAGCTGAGGAAGCGCGCAATTTATTGGAAGAAATGGCCATTAACCATTATCAATGGCCAAGTGAACGCGCTACGGTAACCAAAGTGGCTGGGATTTATGAAGTAGACCCTCTTGTGGCACTTACAGCTCAGATTTCCACCTTGGCCACTCAAGTAGCAGCCCTGACAAAACCACGAGTATCATCTATTGAATCAGCGGCAGCTACAAATATGCAGTTAGTGGAAGGAAACCCGAACATTGAACAAGTCCAATATGTTAACAATCGGAACTTCAACAGCTATAGAGGAAATCTTATGCCTAACCGTTATCATCCAAACCTGTCATATGCTAACACAGAGAATACTTTGCAACCTTCTTCTGGTTTTGACTATAAAAAGGATGAGCATAAATCTTCCTTAGAAGATTTCGTGAGCACGTTTGCTGCTAGTACTTCAGAGAGATTTGAGAAGACTGAGTCAAGGCTAAACAATATTGAGATACACATGGAAAATATGGAGGCTACAATGAAGTCTTTAGAAACACAAATTGGGCATATTGCATCCTCCATAACCAAGCAGCAGTAGGGGCATTTGAATAAACTGTCACAGCCGCCAAGCTATCTTTTTCATGTCAAAGCAGTCAGTGGATACAAAAGAAGAAGCTACCATGACCACAATTTGGGTGGTTGCGTCTGACTGAAGACGTTAAACTTAGCGCTAGCGGGGAGGCAACCCTTGCATTTCTTTTATCATTATTTTCTTTACTTTTTATTTTATTTTATTTTATTTTATTTTATTGTGTGCTATTTATTTATTTGCATGTTATTTATGCAGGTAGCATGAGACACACAAAGCCCGCGCAACCAAATTCTAACCAGCAAGAGTCTGATCAACTCCATGCACGGTAGTGTTGTTCCTTACTCTTGTTCTTTAAATTTTTATCTTACATTGAGGACAATGCAAATTTTAAGTTGGGGGTGTGTGCATGTTGCTTACTTGTTATTTAGTTGTTTAAATTTTGTTATTTAGTTATTTAATTTATAGAAAAGAAAAAAAAAAAATCATACCATACTGAGCACGAAATAAAGCAATTACAAAGCATAATTGAGATATCTAAGTTGGTTTGACCCATTGATTCTAATTTTTAAACGAAATCATTGAGTTGGCTTACTTAAGATCAAAGCTGTGATGAACCTTTACACACACACACCTTGAGTCTAGCTTAGATAATTTATTCGAGAATTTGGATTCGAGTTGCAATTGCGTACTTTGAAGATTCTTTGATTTCATTTATAAGCTTTCTTTGAGGAAAATTTTATGTGCAACTATCGGGACTATCTTTGGTTATTTGTTTAAATTTTTGCATGATTGTGTGTGAATGACGTTTGTGGGTGTCGTCACTGTAAGCCCTCACGAGACTATAACTCGTCCACTAGGGCCGCCTAGGGTTTAAAGGCTTGTTGCATATGCTAAATGCAATCGTGATCCCTACGAAAGTGACTTAGTTAATTTAGTAATTTTTATTTGTTATTTGAATTTAGTTTTTATTTTATCTTTTGCTCGGGACTAGCAAAACCTTAAGTTTGGGGGTATTTGATAAGTGTGGTTTATACCCACTTATTATGGCATTCTCAGCTTATTATTTTGTTATAATTCGAGATATTTAATATGATTTATAATTTATTTTATGTTTTATTTATAGGAGCATTAATATATGGATCGGGGAATAATTGCACGTGTTTTGGGAACTTTCGGGAAGACACAGGACACGCAGGCACCAAAGCGCCTCAAGCTTCTCATACAACTAGCGCCGCGGCGCTAGTTCCCCATACAAAATCCAGGAGCTTAAGCGCCGCGGCGCCCATTCATGGAGTAACATAGGGCGCCGAGGCGCCAATGAAGAGAGCCAGGCGCCGCGGCGCCCTAAATTGCCAATTCTCATACAAAATGCCGAGGATTATGCGCCGCGGCGTTGCTAGAAGACCTGACACGTCTCGGGAAAGTGATTTTAGGGTTTTTAATAATCCTAATGATACACAAAGACTCCCAGCTTCAACTATAAATATAACATTACATCCAACACTCAAGGGGAGGCTAATACACAGTACAAAACACAGAAACACATATTTTTAGAGATCCAAGGAGAGGATTGAAGAGCGACAGAGACAAAGGCTGTAATATCCGGAGAGGAAGAGATTCAATTCGGGTTTTATCTCCTTATTTCTTTCTTAAAACTCTAATGATTTCCATTAGATTCATGATTTGTGTATTATTGTTTTTATCTTTTGTCATGAATTTACTCCTTAATTTTGGAGAACGATTGTAATCTATGCTTAAACCTTGTATTTGTTTGTCAATTTTGTTATGAAGTTTTATTAATTTATTTATATTCTTTTGAGTTTAATGCTTCTTGATTGTTGGCCACAATTGAAGATGATGAATGTTTAGAATCTATCACTCGAGAGAGGGGATTTTGAATAGATATAGAGAATATAACCTAGGATTTTATAGAGTTCGAGAGAATCTGTAATCCTTTGAAGTCGTTAATATAGAATCACAAATCGTAATGAGTTGTAACTATTGGATTTTTATAGAGATATCGAAATCTGTAGTTGATGATATTTTCACTCGGCACTCGAGAGAGGGAGTGGATAATTTCGGAGTCTTGACTTATAAACAATATAACCGAACAATGGTAATTGGCATAACAAATACATATGTGACAGCTATGAGAAATCAGGATCCAGAATCTCTATCGTATTAGTTCCTCCTATTTTATTATTTTTATATTTTATTTATATAATTAAATCTTTGTTAAATATTGTCTAAATAAAGTTAGGATTATCAATTGTAGTACTTAGTGCGAGTTGACGCAATCCCTGTGGGTTCGACACTCTTAACTCATTTATACTAAAACTTGACACCGTACACTTGCGGTACGATATAAAAATATCACAACACTATATCCAATCAAATTTACTGCTGATGGAGGTTTATTGGAGGGGTTAATTCCCTATATTGCTATTCGAACGAGAAATAGCCGTCAATAGATATCTAGTAATTTTAGGGATCAAAGTTAGTTTGCTGTCAGGATGTTAGAGTTGGGTTTTGCTTTCTTCAGCCTGTTTAAATGGCATTCGAATATCGTTTTACCTGTGAACTGTGTTTGACGACGTTCTTCCTTTGTTAAGTTTTGGAAAGCCTAACTATATATTCTTTAGAGAGCTGACTGGATTAAAGCATACATTTTATACTTTTCTAAACCTCGAAAAAACCTATCTTGAGATCAAACGTAAACCTTTCATGGGATTTTTCAGTTGAAACATCAAAACACCAAAACAAATCCTTAAATCCTGCAAAGTTATGTTGAAAGGGGGGTTGTTGTGCGTCAGAGTTCTGACTATGAGAAGCGAGTTCGTTTGAAGGTTTCCTAGACTTGTAAAAAATTAATACAGTTATGTTGCCCAATTTAATTTGTTAAAAATTGATATGACTATGACAAAGTAATTGGATACATTACTTCTACGCGCAATCGTTCTAATAGGATATTGATGATTAGACTGGCAGAATATCCCCAATTTTAGTCCGGATTCGAGATCTCATATCGTCAATAAAAATTTCGATCGGGGTTTGGGGTGATTCTTTATTCTGGATAAAAATTTGAATCGTGATTCGGATTGATTTTTCATTCTGATTCAAAAATTATTCAGGATTTAAAATAATTTTTTCATCATAAATTATAATTGGGATAGACAAAGACAAACCCGAATATCATCTCTAGTGATGACGCGTCTATGGGTACAAGTCCCTAAACACCTATACATGATTTGCTTATTGTGATTATTACGCAGGTCGTGTGGCACACTATTTTTTTTTACACGGCAACGACCTTTGTGCCTTGTGTGATCATGTGTTTACTTTCATATCATTACTTTTTTTTTTATACTACCGCAAAATCACCATTTCCGAGTTTAAGTGTGGTAGGTAAAACTCCTGACTGTCCAAGGTTCTTACAAAAAACACACTTCATATATTCGAACCTAAAACCTTAAAATAGATCCTGAATCCTACACCACCAAACCACACTCCTTGAGGATTTCAGATCATTACCTACTAAATCATTAATGCATATTTTTATTTACAAGTTATATATGTGTGTACCTGTTAGATTTTTTGAAAGTTGCATCATCGATGTTTTATAATAATAAGTATAAATGTGCTTATTAGTAACCATATAGAAGTTTTGTAAAACTAATTAGGGTGAATAATTTAATCCCTATTGAGCACAATAATTTTGCTCATCTCTTCATTTTCCCCATTCAAGTAGAATTTGGTGTAGTTAAGAGAAAGGGAATGAGGTTGATGTAAAGAATTATGCCCAAATTCTTTTCTGATTTGATTCGATTGCACAAATCAATTTGCGGAATATAAAGAACAAATAAGTAACGATCAATCACACCAAGAAACAAGCAAGATTTTTACCGTGGTTCGCCGAAAAAATCCCGACTACATTCACGTTGAACTCCGGAATAAGGAGCTCGCTGCACTAATCACTTTCAAGATTACTCAAGAATCTTGAATCCGTTTTACAAAATAATTTCCCAAAATCACTCAATAAACTCTAATCTCTAAAAGTGTCAATCTCTCAAATTACCAATTGAAGATTACACTAACTTGGACTAGGAACAAGGCTTAACACTTAGCCAAATAATAGGAGAAAATATGAGTAAACAATTAATGAAAAACTTAACTAATTCTCAACCTAAGCACCCTTTATATATGATGAGCAAATTGATGTAATTAGGACAACGTCAAGGATTGTGCCACGTGTCCCTTATCCAACGGCTGAATAAAGGCTTCACATTTTACAATCTCCACCTTGAAGCCAAACAACATCCATCACTCCCAACCATATACAAAGACACATTAAGGCCAAGATAGCACAACAAACTCACCTACTTCCATCATTGTTCATGTCGGCTGCAAGGTCAGCCAACCCCCACATGCAACAGCTTCATGCAGTGGGAGAGTTTGGTAGCAGTCACAATTTTTTTCCCCATGTCAGATGAGTTATCTTCAGTTGGAACCTTCTTAATCTCAATCTTACCACTTGAGATGATTTCCCGCACAAAATGATACTTCACATCCACATGCTTGGTTCTCTCATGATGTACTGGATTCTTGCTCAAATGTATTGCACTCTGACTGTCAGAATACACAACTGTCTTACCCTACAGTTGTTGTATTTCGGTTAAGATACCTTGAAGCCAAATAGCTTCCTTGAACACATCTGTTTTGGCTATGTATCCAGCTTCGGTAGTTGAGAGTGTAACCAACGGTTGCAGACTTGACTTCCAGCTGATGCAATTTCCACCAAGTGTGAAATAGTAAGCTGTAGTTGACTTTCTCGAGTCTCTGTCACCTGCAAAATCAGAATCAACATACCCTACCAAGTTTAAAGCGTTAGATTTGTTAAAACATAAGCCATAATCAACAGTTGTATTTATGTATCTTAACAACCACTGTAAAGCACTCCAGTGTGCTCCACCTGAATTAGACATAAACCTACTCAATAAAGATACAGCTAAGACAAGTCAGGTCTAGTACTAATCATGGCATACATCACAGAACCTATAGCATTTGCATAAGGTACATTTTCCATTTTAATCACCTCAGACCTATTCGCAGGACTTTGTGACTTAGACAAAATAAAATGACTCGCAAGAGGCTGACTAACAGGTTTACAGCCACTTACCCCAAATCTAGATGCTATCTTTTGCAAATATGTGGACTGATGTATTTTAAGACAATTCTTACCTCTATCTCTATCAATGGTCATACCTAGGATTCTCTTTGCACTACCTAGGTCTTTCATGTCAAACTCACTATTCAACTGCTTCTTAAGATTGTTAATAGCATTCATTGATTTAGAGATTAGAAGCATGTCATCAACATACAATAACAAATACACGGGACATTTTTCATCAAGCATAAAATAGAAGCAACTATCATATTTACTCCTTATGAATCCAATACTAAGCACATATGTATCAAATATTTTATACCATTGCCTAGGTGACTGTTTAAGACCATATAAGGATTTATTAAGCAGACAAACATACTCAGGATGATTTTTATCTATAAAACCCGCAGGCTGAGACATGTAAATTTTCTCTTCTAATTCCCCATGTAGAAAATCAATTTTCACATCCAATTGTTCCAATTCAAGATTATACTGCACTACTAGAGCTAAC
The DNA here is from genome assembly GCA_019454045.1 of Zanthoxylum bungeanum. Taxonomy (NCBI): domain Eukaryota; kingdom Viridiplantae; phylum Streptophyta; class Magnoliopsida; order Sapindales; family Rutaceae; genus Zanthoxylum; species Zanthoxylum bungeanum. The sequence continues at coordinate 36,349 of SKCR01039747.1, forward strand.
ATCATTCTAATAGTTTTAAATTTAACTACAGGTGAGAAAATTTCATTATAGTCTACCCCTTCCCGTTGTGTAAATCCTTTTGCTACAAGTCTGGCTTTAAACCTAACAGGGTCACTAGGCAGTAGTCCTTCTTTGACCTTAAACAGCCACTTACACTCAACCAACTTCTGGTTTTTAGGTTTAGGAACAAAAGTCAAAGTTTGGTTTTTCCTAAGAGAAGACATCTCATCTTCCATAGCCGCTTCCCATTCAAGCTTATGGGTAGACTTTAATGCCTCTCCTAAGCTAGCAGGCTCAATCCCATTAATTTAATGACTTGATATTAATGCACAGAAATACAAATCATTGGTTGAGTAATCATACCTGGTAGGAGGCCTTACCTGCCTCCTACTTCTGTCTCTTGCTAGCTGATAGTTAGCCAATGTGTCTTGTGGTGTTTCATCATGCTGCTCAGTTTGATCCAGTCGATCTACTGTGTCCTCTTCACTTTGTTCTTGTATATCTGCTACTTAATTTTTTTTTTCCTCCGGGTTATCTCTCATAGGTTGAGAGTCCTCAGATGTCTTCGTGCCTGACATGTCACCAACTTGATCAGTGGTCCTTGATGTCCCTGGCTCCACCTGCATCTGAGCTCCACCTGCAAGATCAAAATCCGCTAGATCATTTTCTAAGGCACCTGCATTCTTGTTAGTAGATGTACATGGAAAACAAAGTTCATTGAATATAACATCCCGACTAACTATGACTTTGACTCCAGGTGACTCCCTTTCCCATAACCTATACCCTTTTGTCCATTCTTGATATCCTAATAAAACACACTTGATTGACCTCGGTTCAAGTTTACCTATGGACTGGTGAGCATAAGCTTCACAGCCAAACACTCTAAGGTGGGCAAGCTTCTGAGCCCTACCAGACCAGATTTCTTCAGGTGTCTTAAACTGAACGGAACTATTTGGGCTCAGGTTAACTAAATGAGTAGCAGTATTGAGGGCCTCACCCCAAAAGGGCCTAGGAAGTTCGGAAGAAAATAAAAGACATCTGATCTTTTCTAATAGGGTTTTATTCATTCTTTCCGCAACTCCATTCTGTTGAGGGGTGTGTCTCACAGTCCTATGTCTCAGGATACCCTCACTAGTACAGTATTGATCAAACTCAGTATTACAAAATTCTAAGTCATTGTCAGTTCTCACGACTTTTACTTTGTTACTAGTTTGATTTTCTACTAACACTTTCCATTCTTTAAATTTAGTCAAAGTTTCATCCTTTGATTTTAGTAAGAATGTCTATACCTTCCTACTGTAGTCATCAACAATAGAGAGAAAATATTTCTTACCCCCATGAGTCTGGACCTTTGCTGGTCCCCACAGATCACAATGTAGATACTCCAGACTCGCATTTGACAAGTGAATTCCAGTTGGGAAGCTCTGTCTGTGCTGTTTGCCCAACACACAGATCTCACAAAACTCAAGTGGCTTCAACTGATCCTTTCCAAATTGTCCCTGCTTGCTGAGTACCTGCATTCATTTCTGGCCTATGTGGCCAAGTCTCAAGTGCCATATATTAGTCATATCAACATTAGAATTTAAAGCAGAAATGGGTTTTTCCGAGAATACATGTTGGCCATTTAGAACATACAATCCGTTTCTTTTTATACCAGTTAGGATTAGTTTCTTACCCTTAGATATGTGCATTTTCCCTTGGTGGGCTTTATATGTAAAACCTAATTCATCTAGTGTTCCTAGTGATATCAGGTTTCGTTTCAAGTCAGGTACATATCTAACGTCAGTAAGTATCCTAACTTTACCATCATGAAGTTTAAGTGTTATGTCCCCAACTCCATGTATCGTACAAGTATTTCATTGCCCATATACACAGTGTCTTGGTCAGAATTTCTAAAGTTGACAAACCAGTCCCTATACGGACTCATGTGAAAGGAACACCCGGAGTCCAGAATCCATTCTCTACTAATGTGATCACTGGACATAGTCAATGCCTCAGATAGGCACATCGACCCCTTTTCGGCAGCCACAGTAGCGCTGCCTTCATTTTTCTGTTCCCTGATGAACTTATAATAGTTCCTTTTAAGGTGTCACATCTTCCCACAATGATAGCACTTCTTCCCACTATCTTTATTCTTATCATGTTTATTCTTTTTCTTCCCTTTAGGTTCTTGGTTATTAGTCTGATGATTATTCGGACCATTATATTTCCTTTCATTTTTACCTTTCACGAATAAGTTCACTCCTCCTCTCCTACTGGTTCTAAGTTCTAACTCTCTAGCCCTTATACCAGATATTACCAAGTCTAGCCTAGGTACAACTCCTGTGTACTGCAGAGAGTTCTTAACGACACTATATTCTTCAGGTTGTGCATTTAATAGAATCATAGCTTCGCTAGAGTCTCCTAAAGTTTGGTCAGTTCCTTTAAGGATTTGAGTCATTTTCGTGAATTCATCCAAATTATCAGAACACTAAATTTGGAGCAGAAATAACAGAATAAAGAGATTCGAGTTTACCCCAGAGTTGAATGGCTGTGTCCATTCCATCAACCTTTCTGATGACTGAGTCTCACAAGTGGAGGAAGATCAAGTTGTAGGCCTCTTCCAGGATTTCGTCTTTTGTGTCCTTTTCCATCTTTGGCCATTTTTCTGGATCGTGTACCAATGCCAGGGCTACCTTATGGTGAGATAGCAAAACCCTCATTTTTTTCTTCCAAGTGGTGAAATCCCCTTTTCCGTCAAATATTCCAATGTCGAGTCTCATAGTCGACATTTTATTTCTTTTAACCCACACAACAATTTTGGTGATCACACGGCAATTGCTCACCCAAATCAGCCCAAACAACAGTCGTCTTTACTCTCGGTAATTACTCACCCAAACACCAATTTGGCAGTCACACTCGGCAATGGCTCCACAAAATCCTAATCACCCAACGACTAAGGATCCTAATTACCGAGACTTTCAATTTGGCAACACAGTGCCTTAACCACTCAATTCGGCAACACAAGGTCTGTAACAGTTTCACACCCAGAAACAGTTTGATTTCAACTCAAATGCCCAAGCCAATTTGACGCAAGATATTTTTTCCAATAAGCCAGGAGTCTATTCGACAACAACATGGGACCGTGATTCAAATCTTGAGTCTTGGTCTAGGATCGGCTTACACCCAGTGACCTGTTCGTCACTTTCAGGGAGCTTATTAGTCTGTTCGGCTACTTCAGAGTTTTGATTCGGCTGTATTAGGGTTTTTATTCGGCTGTGGTGGAACCCAGAAGCTTGGTTTAATAAACTCAGGTCTTGATTGTCGGCAGCCCTGGAGTTCTTTGGCAACCCACAAAACGTGACTATAACAAACTCAGATCTTGATTGTCTGTAATCTTGGTCTCGGCAGGTCTGTTCTTCGTCTGGTTGCAGATCAGTTCTTGGTCTCGGCAGGTCTGTTCTTCGTCTGGTTGCAGATCAGTTCTTGGTCTCGGCAGGTCCGTTCTTCTTTTCGGCTGACCCTTATGGTTTCTGGCTTTCTTGGTTTTGTTTTGGGCAGTAATGATCGATTTTGCCCTTAGGGTTTTTGCTTGGCCAAATAAAAGGGACTGGATCTTCGGCTTCGATCTTGGTCTCCTATTCTTCAATTCGGTCACTGCAATTAAAGGCTCTGATACCACTGTAAAGAATTATGCCCAAATTCTTTTCTGATTTGATTCGATTGCACAAATCAATTTGCGGAATATAAAGTACAAATAAGTAACGATCATTCACACCAAGAAACAAGCAAGATTTTTACCGTGGTTCCCCGGAAAAATCCCGACTACATCCACGTTGAACTCCGGAATAAGGAGCTCGCTGCACTAATCACTTTCAAGATTACTCAAGAATCTTGAATCCGTTTTACAAAATAATTTCCCCAAATCACTCAATAAACCCTAATCTCTAAAAGTGTCAATCTCTCAAATTACCAATTGAAGATTATACTAACTTGGACTAGGAACAAGGCTTAACACTTAGCCAAATAATAGGAGAAAATATGAGTAAACAATTAATGAAAAACTTAACTAATTCTCAACCTAAGCACCCTTTATATATGATGAGCAAATTGATGTAATTAGGATAACGGCAAGGATTGCGCCACGTGTCCCTTATCCAACGGCTGAATAAAGGCTTCACATTTTACAGTTGACTTATCTAAGATTTTGGATCATGTCTAATGAACCCTTTTGGCAACTCGATTTTTAGGTATGTGTTTGGAGATTATTTTGATATGTTCACTGCTAGACCCCGACAATTATTTTTATGGTGTGTGTTTTGTATTCAAATTTTAGGAAATGATACTTTTTGCCTGAACGGACATCCCGAATGGTTTGCATTTTACTTGTTCAGACACCTATTCGAAATTTACCAGTTCAGACAAAATAACAATACTCAAAATATTTTGTGAGGTGTGGTTATCAGGACCAGCTAAATTATTTATGTTATAGTGCTGCTTTGCTTCATGATCAATGAAGTGTGATTTATGGTTATATGCTTATCTGGGCGTATTTAGAAGCAAATCTTAAGTTTCTAAACAACAAAGAAGTTTACCGTAACTGGTCTTTTGAGAATGTTCTGGGTTGGGCCTAGTCGAAAAATTTAACACTTTCTTGCACCCCCCCGATTTTTTGACATAAATAAAAACTAATTAAAGCATTAATTATCTTAATCTAAGTATCTTGTACAATTTTCAATCCACAATTCCTACCTTTTTTTTCTTTTTTCTTTTTGATACTAGCACAAGGTCTGCAACTTACTCGTGATGGATACATTGACATTCATTCAATTTATTATATTTTTTTTTTTAACAATACATGTGTTAATATTATTAAAATAAATTGATGAATTCTTTGTGGTGATATAATCGAGTAGGATATAGTCTTTTCAAACGAAAATATGAAAAACCACTTATAAAATTCTAGAACCGTGGTCAAGTTGTATATTAAAATCATGCTAAAATAAATTTTTGATTATGCATGGCGTTGGGGCTAAAAGTATCATGGTTTATAAACTTGTTGGAGTTTTCATGGCTCAGATTAATTTTTAGTTAGGGTTTTTATTTATTTGATTATATTATTTAATTGTTGACCAAAGAAAATCGCCCTAGAGCGAAGGAGTAAAGGATAAAGGCAAGCAGGGCGACGAAGGGAAGAGCGATCGGAGCAATCACCAGATGACACAGGGATTAGAACGACAAAGGACTCAGGACGACCGAAACAGCGATTAGAATGACAAGGGACTCAGGACGATCGAACACATGCTGCAGTTGATCCCACGATTACAGCAGTTAGACATTTCCCTCCACGATCAGGCAGTTATGGCGCACAACTCAACGGTTGGGGACATGACCCAGCAGTTGCAGGGAAGTTACGAACTGAAACCGTCCGAGCAGTTTACAAATTCCACTATAAAAGGCTCACTCATGCGAAGAGAAAAAGCCCGATCAAAATGAAAACTCAAACGAGCATCTTATTATTTTTTATTTCGTAGTTTCATAACTTTTAGGACTGTAATTTGTGTGCTTGTGCTCTTTTGAGGCTTATTCACTTAATCAAACACCCCTTGCTGGGACTTTGTCTCATGAGGTTTGAACCTTACACGTTTTCTTTCTTCAGGCAGAAAATTGCGCAAATAGTTTTTGGCGATCACAGTGGGAGAATTGGTGTAAAAAATGGAAATGCCTCCGAAAAGAAACACTCAAACTGGCTTAAGTACGGAGGAAGGAGGACTGAAGCAAATCAACCAGCCCCACGCTCCAGCCTTAGTGGGCCATTTCGAGGGTCTGGCAGACGCTAGTCTATATGAACTTGTGCGAGAGCTCAGTCCTAACGCGGTTCGCGCATTGTTCGGTGAATTCACGCAGAATGTTGTCGAGCAGGTTAGGCTCCAAAATGCTCATATCATAGATAAGTTTACTTCGACTAGTAACTCGCATTATGAAAATATGGCCAAACACTTAAGCTCATTAAACGAGTTAATGACCAAATGTGTAAACGGGGGGACAATCCTACCGTGGACTACACCCCCTCTTACACCAAGCAGTCAAGAGGCTGGTCCGAGAAATATTCCTCCGCAAGGGGTCACTGTCCCTACGACTTCCAGGGGAGGAATAAGTCATGGGGGCAATGGCTCGCATCTAGGGCCAAACTTACACCAAGGGCCAAATATGGCACAACATGAAGTGGTGTTGCCCCAAGGTCTCCAGGCTTCTCAGAGGCAGAATCACGACTATGTCCCACTTGTGAGAGGACCACAATCGCCACCCATAGCAATGTCATTCAATGGCAATGACATGTTGAGAGAACAGATGACTGAGATCCTTCAAAATCAATTCGGTCTGGGGGTACGGCCAATTCTGCTGAGGTATCGGAAGCCATACCCAGATTGGATCGATGTGGCATATCTGTGGCCTAGGAATTACAAAGTACTATATTTTACTCTGTTTACAGGGTCTGGGGAAGTTTCTACCATGGAACACAAATGACGATTTACCATTCAGTGTGGAGAAACAACCGATTTCCATAAATTGAGGTTATTCCATGGCTCAATGTCAGTAGTAGTTTTCTCCTAGTATGTTAGCCTGCCGCCCAACTCGGTGGAAAATTGGCAACAAATGGAACAATTGTTCCATGCGCAATTCTACAAGGCCGAATCTGAAGTAGCCTTGGCCGACTTGGTAAACTTGAGACAGTTACCAGGAGAATGGGCCGAAACGTTCTTACAAAGGTTTAAAGTGGCTCGAGGCCGATGTTACGTGCCTTTGCCAGAAAAAGAATTTGTGAGAATCGCCCAAAGCTATCTCAATTTTGATCTAAAAAAGAAATTTCAAGATCGCAAATTTTGTGATCTCCCCCAACTCACTGCTAGTGTAGTGCGTTATGAACAGTTATTAAGAGAGGATGAGCAAATGAAAAATTCCAGTAAAGGAACTTACTACAGGAGAATCGATTATGAAATAGGCGAAATGGACATCGAATCGGTCGACTTATGTTTGGCCGAATTGGTTAAAGGGAAGCCGTACGTTTGTAAGGCGTGGGCTGAACCCCAAAACTAATAAAAGAACGATAAAAAGAGTAGGAACTTCTCGTTCGATATCATGAAAGTCGATGCCATATTCAATCAATTATATAAAGACAAGCAAATTAGTTTGAGCGACCGCCACACATTGCCAAGCGCCGAGCAAATCGGTGGTAAAAAATATTGTAAGTGGCATAATGCGTGGTCCCATTCAACTAATAATTGTCTTGTTTTTCGAAATATTTTGCAGGATGCCATAGAATCTGGACAAATAACATTCGAAAAAAAGATGGCAGTGGACGACAACCCTTTCCCAAAGCCAGTGGAATTAAACATGATCAATTCGGACCTTACCAAAATGAACTTGCCAAAGTTCAAGTTGGTCCTAGATGAAGAACAAGACTGTCGCCGTCCAAACGCTCTGGAAAAGATTAAAACACCCCAAGAACGGAAGGATCAGCAAAATCTCTGTATACGGTGCAAGAATAATATAGAATGGATGAGGGAGTTGGAAGATACCTGTGAAAGACCTGTAAAGAAAAAGCCAGTAGCATGGCAACCGAGGACATTCGCACCAAGATTCTACGGTGAGAATTCAAATTTCGTCCAAAATGTAAGGACGTTTAGGCCGAAAATCCATCGGCCCAACATATGGCATTCGTACCGTAGGCCACATTCGAGACAACTTCCATGAAGGTGTTGGACAATTATGACCCATAGCGTCACTATTTGTACAGATCATGGTGTTGTTGTTCTGTAAGATTAGATATAGTTCTGTTAGCAGCTGAGCTAGGCGTCAGCACAGGCTAAAGAATTATTGGTCTCATCAACGATCCAGATACATACTTCGATATTCATCTGATTCGTTCGGATCATACATCGTGGCGATGTGATGATCGAATAAATCGCATCAGATGATAATCATGCAAATCCGCTGATGAAAGTATTTCTCAGCAGTTTGAGTCAACCGTACATAGTTCGGGTGTCAGACACTCGAGTGACTGGCTATAGGCCAAGTGGGAGATTGTTGGACAATTATGACCCATAGCGTCACTATTTGTACAGATCATGGTGTTGTTGTACAAATTAACTATGTGACAAAAGAGATTGCACTCTTATCATTTGTGATTAGATCACCTAGATATATAAATGATAGAAGGTCAATATGATTTGTTCCTGGATGGAGAATGATATGAGACAGTATCAGTCCACGAAAGATAAATCATTAAATATCCCTAGTCAGAGTATTATCGAGATTGGACATCGATAAATACCTAAACGACTAGTATTACACTTGTGCGCGTTGTGAGGGCACAACGGCATAGTTCTCATATATTTGGGTATAGGATACTCATGCAAGTGTAATAGGAGGTTGTGTTTTACCGATGGTACGGGAAACAGCTTCGTTTTGGATAGACCCCCTCGGAATTCCATTGGTAGTATGACTATGTGTCTATGGAAGTCCGAAATTAGGGTATGTGTATTTGGTCTTAACCTGAGACTTGCACCGCTAATACTTGCGACAATCAATATACTTTGGTTGCGATCGTCCAGGGCTTTAACAGGTTCTGTGTACGCCTATGCTGGGTATATTGAGAATCGTAGTGTGTTGGGTGTGATGTCAAGACGGAAGTATCACTCCAGTCATATGGAGATGATGGTCACGTAGGATACGGTACTAGTACTCTTTAGTACTGCAGTCATCGGGATAAAATAACAAGGTCATGTTTATCCGATTATAGAGACTAGTTACCAGACATCCGACATGTGCTTCGTATGGGGAAGACACAATTCCAGCCCCAGGCCTAGCACGTGATCATCCGATACTGGATAGAAATACGCAATACTACGTATACTACGCCTGATAAAGATCCTTTATTCCTGTAAGGATATTTCTGGAGAATTGGGTAGGCATGATGCTGTGCTAGAAGCCAATCTTGTCTTGTAAATCGGTACAAACGTAGTACTAGGTACTTACGTGTTCGGATAGTCTGACGATCGAATTTACTGCCACATATCCGGGGATCTCATGGGTCGCTTCCCGAAGATTCACCGATGACGTATGACTCGCACTTCTAAATTAATCTGGGATTAATAAGATGAGAGAGAAAATTAAACTGGGATTAATTGAGGAGATATTTTATCTGGGATAAAATATCTATTAAAGAGAGATAACGATTAATTTGGAATTAATCGATAAATTAATATATTTATATATTAAACGAAATTGGATTTCGACGCGGAATTAAAATTAGATTTTAATTCGGGCGAATGAATTAATTCGTTAGCGACGTGAATAGTGATTTTGCTAGAAGTAATCATTTAATTACGACGCAACGGAAAATTTGTTAATTTGGAATTAGCGAACCCGAGCCTGGGATTGCTTGCGAGCGCATTCGCATTTCGAATTCGAGTGCGGCACGCAAGTCAAATCAAGCGTCAAATCGCTAGTCGCATCAAACGTCAAATCATTAGTCACTTTGAGTGATGTGACAACTTGTCACTTGATTTGATAGATTGATGGATTGATGGATTGATGGTGGTTGTTGGCATTAATTGGTTTGACTTTTTAAAGCCAAAATTGTGTATATGATTATGGAAATCAATTACCAATTTTTTACAACACTTTTTTATCATCTCTCTCTCCAAATTCTCTCATCCTCTCTCCTCTCATTTTCACGCCCAAGGGGCTGAAAATTCTTCTGGTTTCTGCACAATGCCGAGACAGTGAAGGGAAGCAAGAGTGCTTGATTTTTGTGGCAAAAATTAAGAGAGCTAGCACTCCGAGAGACATGCGAAGGTGATAGGGAAGTCCACCCATGAGCCGGGAATCGTTTGACGAAGCTTGGAGCTTGATGAAGGAACTCAAAAACCAACCATGAAGGACGCCAAAAACCAGTGAGCAGATTTCAGTTTTGTTCGTCTCCGCGTCGCTCAACCGATCGATGTAAGTATTCCGCAACTTCGTTGATTTGTATTCGCACATGTTTTATGCTTGTTTAATGATCTTGGGACCTTAGCAAACACCAAAAATGGTATCAGAGCAAGGTTGAGCATGAAATTTGATTTATGGCTTAAAATTGGGTAAATTGATTTTAAGCATGATTTGATTAAATTGGATGTTTGAATATGCTTAAATCATGTTGAATTGAAGTTTGATTGGATCAATTTCATGAAAATTGTGATTGAATCATTTTTTCCCCAAAATCTTAGCTTGGCCGAGAATGATGCCCTATTTTAGTGTCTTGGATTTTGATTTTTTGATTCATTGGATGAGTTAGAATCATGTTGGGGATGTTTAGTTAATGTTTAATTTGATTCAATTGGATTGGATTTGAAATTGGATATAAATTTCCCCTTGGCCGAGACATATATAAAGCATGATTGGGTTTGATTTTTGATGAAATATGTTGGACATGTTTTGTTGTAATTGAGCATGATTAATTGTATAAATTAATGTTTTGGAAATATTGATTTGGGTGATTAATTGTGTTATACACTTTAGGATTAATTAGATTATGAAATTGGACTTTTATGATTTAATTATTTGGGCCTTAAATTGGATTTGGGCTTGTAATGTTGTAAATGAGCTTATTGTGCTTGGTTGTACCAAGTTAGGTTTAGGCCAAATGGATTGGATCCAATTGGGCCCAAAACCGCATCCATAAAGCCCAAATGCGACTAATGGACCTTTAAAGTTTAATTGGGCCTAATGGGCCTAAATTGATTTCTAGGCTTATGGGGTAACTCCCGGATTGGATTTTGGTTATTCAGTTTGACCCGAGTTGACCAAAAGTCCACGCCTTAAGAAATTAATTAAAAGCCCATTGGACTTTAATTAAATTGACGTTGGACGTTAATCGGACATTGAGACCCGTAACGATTAAATTTGGAATTTAAGTCGTAAAAGGTTTATTATTAAAGTGTAATGTTTAATTTGGAATTAAATAGTGAATTAGTATTAAATACAAATTGAATTGGATTTAATTGTGTAGTTTAATTTAATTCGAGAATTCATACTTTGAGTACTTATTCGCAAAACGAGTTTGACTCGAGCAAAATCAAATCATTGTTTGAACATTGGATGATAACTAATTATCAGATTAATTAATTTGATTAGATTGATTGATAACATGCTTGTGTGAATACATGGTTGCGATGCATGAATAATGTTTATCGGATGGATATTAGAAGGGTAGGGCAATTTTAGAAATTGTTGTAATAAATTTGATTTATTAATTGGACCTGAGTGTCCAGCCTTACACCTCCATATTCTTTGTATTCTCTTCTCACATATTCCCCTCAATGTAAATGAGGTTTCTTTAGAAGTGTAGTGTAACAGGTAGAAGTAATACATGTGCTAGCGGGAAGAAAAAAGAGAGGAGAGATTTGATCTAGGATCAATTGTGTAAAGTATCCATCCGCATATCATTATTATTTTATTCATATGCGCTTTATTATGTGTTTAGAATGCATGTTTAAGGGTGTATGATGATGAGACCTTAACAAAGATAATAAATTGGTTGCCAATTTGCACTCGAAAAACCCTCTCAAAATATTAAGCGTTTTTCCTTCCATTGAGTGATTCTTACTCAAGATCCGAGACTGGCATTGGCTTGTTGGCCAAATTCAAGGCCTTGTCCCGATCGAAGATGTGTTTGAATCACGAGAGCTTTGTTCCATATTGGTGTCTTGTCCAAGTTGTGGTTTGTTGGCCAAAGTCAATACCACTTCTTGTCCATCGACATTGATTACGAAGCTTTCCATGGTCAATGGGTCGCGCTTAACTGGGATCACTAAGTTTGTTGTGCCAAAGCAAGGCTTAGTTGATTCAGAGGAAAAGGTTAGGTAATACATTTGATGTATTGACATATATAGATATATGTTTCGGACTTGGATGTCCCCCTACCGGATCTAGGAATTGGATTGGATCCAATCGATCTTAGAGATCTACCAGTTAATTATCATACAATTTGTTGGCCAAAGTCAAGATTGTGTGATATTTAACGGGATCCTAGCCCACTAGGAAACACGGTTTCCCGAGTACTCGACAGAGGGTTAGAGGCTCGCCGAAAAATAGTGGGAGGCAAGAATTGAATTTGCAATATTCGTTTAATTACTTGCCATATGCGCTCAAAATAAATATCATTCGTCAAATAAATTAAATGTTAGTTGGACTAATATTTAAATGTTGTTTTAATTAACAGTTGGACTGTATTCAAACTATTCATTTATAGTTGATTTTATAATTGGATTATGGTAATCAATATAATTGATTTTAATATATTAAATTATAGTTGATTAAATAGTTGGACTATTGTAATCATTATAATAAATAGTACCAAAATCGTTGATTAAATAGTTGGACTATTAGAATCAAGATAAAAATTGAAAGATTGACATTTAAAACATAATCCTAGGGAAAATGTATTTAAATGGTTTAATTTTCAAATTGGGAATATATTTCAGGATGGTCCTGGAAAAATAATAGGTTACTTTATTTGATAAAATAACATATTAGGCCTAAGCCCGGATTTAAGCAAATAGTAGAGCATAATCTTTGGAAGATTAATGTGATGATAACTTTAATGCTTAATCCATTATTCTTACCGCATTAGACTCCTTAATTTCTGAATCAGAACTAAGGATTAGATCCTTAAAGTATGATAAAGGAATTGAAGGATCTTCATAAATCTATACTTAGATTTTAGAAGTACTAAAATTGCAATAGTAAACTCTTGGAGAGTTAATGACTATTCTCAAGGAGATAAAGTCAAAAATTGCAATAAGGCAAGTTGCGCTTGTCGCACCTTACTTCGATATTCTAGAAGGCCAAGGCTTGGCCAAAGGCTTCTGTGAGTGTTGAAACTGGCAAAGACAAAATCATTATAATCTTCTAGGAAGATAAATGACATATCCCAAAATGTCTGCCTTAAATGTGGCAAACGGGATCGCGGAAGCGTGACTGCCGTTTGGACAAAGCAGAAATGAAGGAATTGAAGACGAGCAAGGGTTTGACTTCAAATATGTTTGTCATAAATATGTTCACTACTAGTATTAAAATTGGATTTTAGATACTTAGTGTGATACATAAATATGTATTGATGTTCAGAATCTGTTTTGAACAGCATACTGACTTCAATAGAGATTAATCTGCGAATTGGAAATGGGACGAAAGTCGTTGTTTTAACCGTAGATACCTAATTTTTAGGAACTACCCTCGGGTGTGTACCTAAATTTAGAAACTGTTATAATGTAACTAGTTTGACTAGATACATTATCTCTATATCAGTGTTTAACCCACTGCGGGTGAACCTTTATATTTTAGAACACTAAAGTGTTTTATTATATAAAGATGATATTGAGATAAACACATTAGATGTGAATAACAGAATTTATATTTTGAATATAAATAAATCTCAAGAATAAACATGACAAACAATTAGCTCAAACTGATTCGATCAGATGAAACTTAATTTGTGGCATTGTTGTATGGGACACAATTAAACAAGACTCGTATATCCACACTTTTGAAGAGTGGGTACTCGGACTAATTTGATTCCAATCAAATAAAGTCTACGAATCTAGTTTATTGGGTAAAGTGCCTAAAACACCTTTACTTGGTAAAAGTGTAAATGCCACCAATCTGTTAGCCCTAGTTCATAGTGAAGCAAGTGGGCCCATGTCTAGCTAGGCTAGAGGTGGATATGAATATTTCGTGACCTTTACGGATGTGGCATCGCGTTATGGTTATGTGTTTCTTTTGAAGAACACAAATCAGAAACTTTTTCAGTTTCGACACGAAATAGACAAACAGATCGACTAAAGTATTAAACCGTCACGGTGAGACCGTAATGGAAAATACTTAAGCAATAAGTTTCTTATATACTTGAAAGAGTATAGTATTCTTTCAAATGAGTAATCCTCCCGGAACACGTCAATTTGACGGTGTGTCCGAACTGACTAACCAAATTTTGTTGGACATGATAAGGTTAATCATGAGTCGCTATGAGCTACCATTTCCTTCAACGGATAAGCTTTAAACAGTGCAAGAACTTATTTAGAATAAGCTTCCATAAAATCTGTTTGACAGATATCATATTAGATATGAACAGGAAAGAAACCAGGTTTCTCATTCCTGATGATTTGGGAATGCTAGGCATATGTTTGGATGATACCAAACTAGAACCCAAATTGGATAAGTGTCAATTGTAGGTTATCCTAGGGATACCAAAGTATAGTACTTATACATCTCACCAGAGAACAATTAGATTTTTGCTCACCATGCGGTTTTCCTAAGAGGAATACCGATATGCAGTGGTAAGTGGGAGGATAGTAAAACTCGATGAAAATCGGAGTAATACTGTTCAAGGCACCGAATCTTAATGGAACATAAATAGTTCATCAAGGATGAAACTATACCATTAATCCTCGAATACACAAGAACCGCGTAAGTCGGAGAGAGTCAGAAAATAACCTGGGGTATGGGTTTCTGATCTCACCTCATAAAGATGTTAATCTTATTGAGGTATACCAACTGACTACGTGTGAGGAAGTGATACAAGGTATCGACTCCATATTATGGCAAAGTGCCATGATATCCGAAATGGATTCCATGTATATCAACAAGTTTGGACACTAGTTGATGTACCGCAAGGCATTGTGCCTATTGGTACTTATAAGTCTTCAAGGAAGACATACATGGAATGCAACATACCAACGTACTAAGCTAGGCTTGTAGCGGAAAGGTATCGTTATCAACATTGTGTTGATTACGATTCAACCTTTTACCTTTTGCCATGGTAAATCCATTTGGATAATGCTTGCTTAAGTTGCATGTTTCATTTATGAAATATGTCAGCTTAACGAGAAAATCGCTTTCCTGAAAAGGAAACCTTTAGGAGGATGTTTACAACATCCTGTCGGTTTTGTCGTACCAAAACTAGCAAACAAGGTTTGCAGGGTATTCGATCTATGTTTGGATTGAAGCAAGCATTAGGTTCTTGGAATTATCGTTTTGATGTAATCATAATGGTTTATGATTTAATTCAAAACGTAAAAGATTCTTGTGTATATAAGGAGGTTAGTGGGAGCGCACTGACAGTGGCTGTCCTATAAATAATGATAATATGTCATTTCTGGAAAATGATATTCCCATAATAAAACGGTGAAAGCTTGGCTTTCGATTAAAACTCTCCGAGAAATCGTACATTGAAAAATATACGTGACCTGGTGTCTCATACGCTTTGAGCATATGGATTCACAAACATGCCAATCCAAGTGATAGTCACTGGATTGATGTTAAGAACATCCGTTAGTTTCTTAGAGAACTAATGATACATTCTTAATCTGTGGAGAATGACAACTTGAAGTGACCGGGATCACTACTGCAAGTTTCCTAAACCGATAAAACGACTACAAGTCGCAACGGTATTACAAAGTTTGAATAACAGAACAGTGAGCTGGAAATCTTCCAAGCAAGATACTGTTACCGAATAAACAACAAATGCGGGTTATTGCTGCAGCTGAGACAGCAATAGAAGCCTTCTGGGTCGATAATAAATCTAATTAGATTAGATATAGTTCTTTTAGCAGCTGAGCTAGGCGTCAGCACAGGCTAAAGAATTATTGGTCTCATCAACGATCCAGATACATACTTCGATATTCATCTGATTCGTTCGGATCATACATCGTGGCAATGTGATGATCGAATAAATCGCATCAGATGATAATCATGCAAATCCGCTGATGAAAGTATTTCTCAGCAGTTTGAGCCAACCGTACATAGTTCGGGTGTCAAACACTCGAGTGACTGGCTATAGGCCAAGTGGGAGATTGTTGGACAATTATGACCCATAACGTCACTATTTGTACAGATCATGGTGTTGTTGTACAAATTAACTATGTGACAAAGGAGATTGCACTCTTATCATTTGTGATTAGATCACCTAGATATATAAATGATAGGAGGTCCTTATGATTTGTTCCTGGATGGAGAATGATATGAGACAGTATCAGTCCACGAAGGATAAATCATTAAATATCCATAGTCAGAGTATTATCGAGATTGGACATCAATAAATACGTAAAAGACTAGTATTACACTTGTGCGCGTTGTGAGGGCACAACGGCATAGTTCTCATATATTTGGGTATATGATACTCATGCAAGTGTAATAGGAGGTTGTGTTTTACCGATGGTACGGGAAACAGCTTCGCTCTGGATAGACCCCCTCGGAATTTCATTGGTAGTATGACTATGTGTCTATGGAAGTCCGAAATCAGGGTAGGTGTATTTGGTCTTAACCTGAGACTTGCACCGCTAATACTTGCGACAATCAATATACTTTGGTTGCGATCGTCCAGGGCTTTAACAGGTTCTGTGTACGCCTATGCTGGGTATATTGAGAATCGTAGTGTGTTGGGTGTGATGTCAAGACTAAAGTATCACTCCAGTCATATGGAGATGATGGTCACGTAGGATACGGTACTAGTACTATTTAGTACTGCAGTCATCGGGATAAAATGACAAGGTCATGTTTATCCGATTATAGAGACTAGTTACCAGACATCCGACATGTGCTTCGTACGGGGAAGACACAATTCCAGCCCCAGGCCTTGCACGTGATCATCTGATACTGGACAGAAATACGCAATACTACGTATACTACGCCTGATAAAGATCCTTTATTCCTGTAAGGATATTTCTGGAGAATTGGGTAGGCATGACGCTGTGCTAGAAGCCAACCTTGTCTTGTAAATCGGTACAAATGTAGTACTAGGTACTTACGTGTTCGGATAGTCCGACGATCGAATTTACTGCCAACATATCTGGGGATCTCATGGGTCGCTTCCCGAAGATTCACCGATGACGTATGACTCGCACTTCTAAATTAATCTGGGATTAATAAGATGAGAGAGAAAATTAATCTGGGATTAATTGAGGAGATATTTTATCTGGGATAAAATATCAATTAAAGAGAGATAACGATTAATTTGGAATTAATCGATAAATTAATATATTTGATATATTAAACGAAATTGGATTTCGACGCGGAATTAAAATTAGATTTTAATTCGGGCGAACGAATTAATTTAGAATTAATTCGTTAGCGACGTGAATAGTGATTTCACTAGGCGTAATCATTTAATTACGACGCAATGTAAAATTCGTTAATTTGGAATTAGCGAACCCGAGCCCGGGATTGCTTGCGAGCGCATTCACATTTCGAATTCGAGTACGGCACGCAAGTCAAATCAAGCATCAAATCGCTAGTCACATCAAGCGTCAAATCATTAGTCACTTTGAGTGATGTGACAACTTGTCACTTGATTTGATAGATTGATGGATTGATGGTGGTTGTTGGCATTAATTGGTTTGACTTTTTAAAGCCAAAATTGTGTATATGATTTTGGAAATCAATTACCAATTTTTACAACACTTTTTTATCATCTCTCTCTCCAAATTCTCTCATTCTCTCTCCTCTCATTTTCACTCCCAAGGGGCTGAAAATTCTTCTGGTTTCTGCACAATGCCGAGACAGTGAAGGGAATCAAGAGTACTTGATTTTTGTGGCAAAAATCAAGAGAGCTAGCACTCCGAGAGACATGCGAAGGTGATATGGAAGTCCACCCATGAGCCGGGAATCGTTTGACAAAGCTTGGAGCTTGACGAAGGAGCTCAAAAACCAACCATAGAGGGCGCTAAAAACCAGTGAGCAGATTTCAGTTTTGTTCGTCTCCGCGTCGCTCAACCGATCGATGTAAGTATTCCGTAACTTCTTTGATTTGTATTCGCACATGTTTCTTGCTTGTTTAATGATCTTGGGACCTTAGCAAACACCAACAGAAGGAACTACCCTCCTGTGGACGAAATGACAAGGACGCAACTAAGGCGACACCAGATAAATTATGGCCGTATGATGCACCGATGAGGTGAAATGAAGGTCACCACAGGCCGTAGTGTTTATACAGTGAGAAACCAGATGTAATGGTAAAGAGGGTGAGGATAAAGAAGGGACAACAACGAACTGCAAGGAGCACACCAAATTTGATAGACGAAAACGAGACGAGACAGACGACGAAGACCCCCATATCGTCATTCAGTTCGGCAGTATGCCACCAGTTGTGGCGAATCATTACTTGTTGTCCGAGAGATTCAAGGGGGACAACAGTGAAAGAGCTGGAAATAAAGAAAATGTCTATGATAGTGATGAAACAGAATTTACAGCACTCTCGATAACATACAGAGAAACTTCAGATGAGGAAATGACAGACATATAAGAAGAAATAAACATCAGGACTGAAGCACGAAGAAGGGGAATATCACATAATCGGTTTCTCAAAGAATTATATGAGGCCAGAAACCCTGCGGTCGGAACATTAGGAGAATACTTAGGATGATCCCCATACCTCGTCCTATACGGAACACCCAAAGTAAAACGGGCCATTACTAGGGCAGAAAAGCGTAGACTGGTCGTCAATAGTGTCTCTCACGATGCGCCAATCACATTACCACCCTCTAGAAGGGACACAGAGGGAGAGCTGACGCGAGCCAATACCGGGAATGAACAAACAATGGAGGTAGGCCTATCGGGGAAGGTGATATTCCCAAAACCACCACCATAAATGATGAAACACCTACGACCGTTGTATGTGAAAGCAATGGCCAACGGGATACCCATCACCAAAGTGTTGATTGACAATGAAGCAGCCATCAATGCGATCCCGGTTAGGATGCTGGGGCGTTTAGCAAAGTCAGAAGACGACCTCATCTCTACGGAAGTGGTGCTAACAAGTTTCAATGGAGGGGCGACAACGGCCAAAAGGGTCGTCCCACTAGACTTAAAAGTAGGGAGTACTACGAAGACAATATTGTTCTTCGTTATAGACGGGCCAACCACATATAACATGCTCTTATGACGAGATTGGATACACGGTAGCCGATGCATTCCTTCATCTCTTCAACGATGCCTAGTTTTCTGGAACCAGAGAGACGAAGTGGAAATAATACATGCTGACAACAAGCCTTTTGCTGCAGAGACAAATTCGGCCGAATACTTCATGTACGAAGGAAATTACGGGCCGACTAGAGTTCTGAATGAATGGGAAAATTCGATCATTATGGCTCAAAATGACGAGTCATATCCTGCAGGTCTGCTAAACGATTTATTCGCGTAAATAAGACCAACCACAGTGGTCTTTGGAGAGTCGACACACATCAGTTCGAATAAAGAAGAATAAGTAGAGTAAAGAACACGCCGCACTCGCGGCTACCAAGGCCACTTAATGGCCTATGTAACGGAACGAGAAAATGAAGCTGAAGCTCAGGCCGTGATTTCGGCCTTAAGAGATAAATTGTTACCGCACCAGACAGAAGACATAATAAGAGAGGCATGCGGGGTAGATTGTTTGATGGAAAAGAGTAATAAGAGTGAACAACAAATGGAAGAGGAAAAATACGCTCTGAACGGGCGACATAAGGCGAGCATCACAAGGGTACATGATGTATTGGATGAGGTAAATCTGGGAAGTGGGGACGATAGACGTATCACTTACATCAGCAAGAACTAGAGGCCCATGAGCAAAGGTGGAACTTCCCATTTTCCAAAAGAGATGGATGTTCAGAAAAGTGTTAATCACTCCTCGGCCCGATGGAGAGTCCGGACACAGTCTCTCGAATTTGGCCGTCCAGGTCCGGGTAGCTCAGGCCAGGGTAAAAGTGATTTTGGGAAGCTCAGCAGGTTATCTGGCCGATCATTTGGCAACCAACAGAAACCCAAAATCTATTATTTTCCTTTACATGTGTCAACACGAGTCATCCCCCGGAAGTACCGTCCAGACTGTCATCATTATTGTTGCGTGTAGCAGAGGAGAAAACAGAGTTGATATGACAGAACCATCAGGCTGCAGGCTTACTTTCGGCAAGGTCAGGCCTAGGGCAGAGAACCCGTCAATCGGTCATGTAACACATGGGAAGCATTGCAAATGAGAACAATATCATGTTTTGGAAATATATAAAGGGGATGGTAGTATCATGTTAAAGAGGATGCTCCGAATAGCAGCTTGTAAACAATAGAAAAATAATAACTGTAACCTCTTTCAACTGTTCGGCCATACGCCAACCCTACCTAAAAACAGGTCGGCCGAGTCAGTTATTGGCTTGGTCTCCCATAACCAAACAAATTCACTATTGAAGGAGGATTTGTCCCGGGAATGGCATTCCCATATTGCCCACTGAGACGAAAATCAACCTTCAAGAGTTGGCGCCGTCTGTGAGGAACCGACGAAAAACGACTTTCATAGTAAGACGATAGTGGGAGGTAGAGACCATAGGTTGCTGAATCGTTCAATAGCAGAATGGATGGAGTGGGGAAGGATCAGAAAGAGCAGAGCAGAGCCGGGAAAAGAAAAGATCTGTATGGAAAAGGGGCTGTCGGAAACAAAGGCATATCCTTAATGAGTTGTGGAATGGAATGTAAGAAGGTTAGCCAACAGCCATCCACACGGGTTAAGGTGTGGAATGGAATGTATTGTTGTGGATGGGTTACGTCCGTTGGCAGCGGCTGACCGAGTTCCTCTGTGGGAAGGTACTGCGCCCCCCGGTTTCACAGATTACCTATACTGAATAGTCAGCCGAGGGCGAGAAGGAATGCCCATTGGGCCAGTTCTCAATTAGTGCAATGGTCTCCCCCGAACGAGAAGAAAAAACGGGAAAATGAGGAATAATCACAGGTGTCGTAATGCGATTCGATGAAAGGGGACATTGAAATGACGTGAAAAAACGACTCATTAATGGGAGTCATGATGAAACGTGTTGGGAAAGGTCGCGTATTTATTGAAGAAGTGATAGGCTCGCATGGAAAACGTAAAGGGCGACTCAACAAACAATAGGGCGAGGACTTCTAGGCCGACGTCTACCACCCTGATATAAAAAAATTCACCTCGATTTCATTCCCAACTCAATCAAGGTGAATTTGGGGGACAATTGTTGATAAAAGAAAATCGCCCTAAAGCGAAGGAGTAAAGAACAAAGGCAAGCAGGACGACGAAGGGAAGAGCGATCGGAGCAATCACCAGATGACACAGCGATTAGAACGACAAAGGACTCAGGACGACCGAAACAACGATTAGAATGCCAAAGGACTCAGGACGATCGAACACATGCTGCAGTTGATCCCACGATTACAGCAGTTAGACATTTCCCTCCACGATTAGGCAGTTATGGCGCACAACTCAATGGTTGGTGACATGACCCAACAGTTGCAGGGAAGTTGCGGACTGAAACCGTCCGAGCATTTTACAAATTCCACTATAAAAGGCTCACTCATGCGAAGAAAAAAAGCCCGATCAAAATGAAGACTCAAACGAGCATCTTATTATTTTTTATTTCGTAGTTTCCTAATTTTTAGGACTGTAATTTGTGTGCTTGTGCCCCTTGGAGGCTTATTCACTTAATCAAACACCATTTGCTGGGACTTTGTCTCAGGAGGTTTGAACCTTACATATTTTCTTTCTTCAAGCAGAAAATTGCGCAAACAGTTTAATTAATATTTTTTAAAAAAATAATAATAATGGATTTTAAGTGATAATATCGATTTTTTTAATAAGAAAAATATATGTTTACTTTAAATTATCTATGAAATTAATATATGCCATCATTTTCACATTTATTTTTAAGGGTATGAGTAGATCCGGCCACGGTTCCGGAACCGAAACCGAACTTGTTAAGTTCAATATCCTAGCTAACCGAATAAAACCAGACGTTCTAATCGGTTCCACGGTTCCAACTGGAACCGTATGTTTCCGGTTGGAACCGTTGGGCCAGGCAGCAGGGAGCAACGGCTCCCTGTTGCCTTTAATTTATTAATTAATTTATTTTTTATAAAATATAATTTCTAAATTACCCTTAATAATATTAATAAAACGACTAGTTTTAGGGTCAATTTAGGTATCATAAAAATAATCCAAAAATATATAAATAAGGGTTATTCTTCAATTTTCAACAAACAAATTCTCAATTCTCTCAATTTCTTTAACTCTCTCATTTTCAATTCTCTCATCTTCAATTTCTCTTATTGATTTAATTTTACAATTCTTCAATATTAACAAAAAAAATGGCAAGCTCATCTGCGAACACCATGTCCAATGTCTCAACCCAAGAGAACGACCAAAGTATCGGTAAACGAAGAAGATAAGTTAAGTCTCGATCTTTCATATTTTCAAAATTCATTTTCATTTAGTCGAGACTGAAAATTAAGGTTCAAGAGCAATATGCAACATCATGTGTGGATGATTTGGAAGCGAGAAAATATTCATTACATTCAATCACTTTGGAAGCAATAACATTTGTGGATGATTGGACTCGATCTGATCTGAGGCAATAAGAAGATACCCCCGATGATTTTGAAGACTTGTTCGAATGCATCTGCAAGTGCAAGCGGAACATGAGCTGAATGATCAACAATAAGCACAGATAATGAGGATGAGTAAATAATTATAATGGGGAATTATCTAAAAAATATATAGAATTACGTGAGCTTTGATTCCTCTCACCTTTAGAGGATACATAAGCAACTTAAGTTTTTAAAAATTTAAGTTCAAGCTCTTTTATTTTATTTTTAATTTAAGTTTTTAATTAAATGTAATATAAAATCAAATTAATAATTTCAAATAAATTTGAAATCCCATTTTTGTTTTTAAAAAAATTTAAATTTAAATTTTAAATTAATTAAAAAACCGAAACCGAACCAAAACTGTCCGATTAGGTTTTAATTCACGGTTCCACGCTTAATCGGATAGTTCAGTTCCAGTTCGGAACCGAATCGAACCGGTGGCTAAGTCTAGGTAAGGGTGTGTAAACCCAATCTGACCCGTGCAAATTGTGTTCGAGTTGGGAAATTTGTCTCAACCCAATGGGTTAGTTATGGTCAACTTGTAATCCCCAAATGTTAATTATTTATTTTCATAGTTTAATTTTTACAAATGTAATATATATTTTTTTAAAACCTATATGATTGAATTTTATATTTTAATCTTTTTCCCTTCATATATATATATATATATATTGCAAGTTGTTCAAGTTATGCGGGTAGAGTTAGTTGGAAAAATTCCAACCTACACTGTTTGTAGATTGTGTGGACTAAGTCCCAACCCGACCTAATATGACTTGTACATACCCCTACCGAGGGGTGTATAAATTTTTACCCTACCAAACCTGATATGTGCGGGTTTATAATATAAAAAATATTTATAAGTCGATCCGACATATCCACGTATTATGAGTAAGATCATTAATTATAATTTAAGAAATCGAGTCGACCAAATTATGTCCGAGATTATGAATATATGAATCTATACCTATAACTATAACTTTATCTTGAGAATTACCTCAAATAATTATTATTTTTAAATTTTATGATTCTCCTCTTTATTTTTTGGGTTGCTCATTAATCTTTTCTCTTGACCCGATCAGTATGGGTTGAAAAAAAACCTGACTCGACATGTCCCGCGAAATCAACATCCTCCTTATTTCTTAGTAATAGTATTATGGGTTGTGCCTTCTACGTAAACCGAACAACAACCTCCTATTTAGTCTCTATTCTTAAGTGCTCCAATTTGCATGTTCTTTAATTTAAATTAACTATAAACGTCACCGTCTTAATTCCATAATCAACAACTTAATGATGCTTTCAAAAGCACTTAATTTTTTTAGTGAATTAAACATAAAAAATTAAGTTGATTCTCTTATAATCAGACAATTATGTAAACCATCACAGCCGTCTTTTAGTATTCTAATTAATTATTCAAGTCATTGGTTTATTATTTTTATTCAGTGATGGATCTGAGGCAGTGACATCACTGGCCTTCAGTTTTGACTTATTTATAATTGCTTCTTAACTGTATTTATTAACATTTTCACTTGCGCCAATGACGTGTGCCAAAGAGAGCATGGAATCATGGCAGGAGTTTTTTAAGCATGTCGTCCTCGATAAAAGAGATTTTTTTCTTTTATGGGCTCCTTTGTTACAAGAATTATTAATTCTTTTAAATTTAGGATTATAATTTTAGTCCAAATTTAAGACTTGTGTAAATTGTCTATCACTTGTGTGTGGAAATAGATTAAAATTAAACAAAATATTTTTTTATATAAAAATGAACAAAAGATTGCTAATTAATGAGAGATTTGTGTGCGACAAAAATATACATGATGTGATATATCTGTCTAAAATATAAATATATATAAAATTTAAAATTAACCATTCACATTGAAAAAATTAACCATTCATATTAAATTTAAAACTAACCATTCACATTGAAAAAATAAAATTATTAATTATCACATATATACTTTGAATGCGAATATTAGCCCGTGTCATGTAAGATTTTCTCCTAATAAAGAGACATGAGATTTGAAATTATCTCTCCACGTGGAAGCTAATTAGACAATCAGCTAGTGTTAGTGGGCAAGAAGCACTTTGGGAAATAAGTAGAAATCATTCCCGGCCTCATTTTATTTTATAATTATTTTACCTAGTCTATAATCTAACTCGAAGGTTATGGCTATTAGCAAAGTCCAATTTAGAGGATTATGGAATTTAAGTTTCGTAATCCCTTGTTATTGTCAAAATTAAACAAAAGTGCTTTTGGGTTTTGGCTTTTGTTTTTCTAAACTTGCTTAATAACACAAACTAGCTTACAAAAAAAAAAAAAAAAAAAAAAAAAAAAATTACTGTATGTATTTGACTGTCATACGCTTATTATTGTGACAAACAGATTCTTGATGAATCTTGAATAACTTATTACCTGATCTGAACAGAAAAAACAAACAAAGAATTTGATAGGAAGAATAAATAGAATTGTTGACGGATGATTTTCGTTCCAGGGGTAGTTTCGAGATAACCCTCCCGAGACAACCTTCCCTCAACCTTGAATTTGTTTGGTTATGGGGAGACCAAAGACAAATTTAGTAAAAGACCGAAAAAACACACAAGTTGACAAGAGAGTTTTAACGTGATTCGGTGGAGCAGATTCAGCCTACGTCCACGGGCACAAAATGGGATGTTTCTTTTATTCACAAAACCAGCTCGGCCGACCTGTTAGTGGAATCCGAGCTGTTTCGCTTAGGATGTTTT
This sequence comes from Zanthoxylum bungeanum, assembly GCA_019454045.1. Taxonomy (NCBI): domain Eukaryota; kingdom Viridiplantae; phylum Streptophyta; class Magnoliopsida; order Sapindales; family Rutaceae; genus Zanthoxylum; species Zanthoxylum bungeanum. The sequence continues at coordinate 61,522 of SKCR01039747.1, forward strand.
ACAAGTAATACTCATATTCTTTTTGTTACAAGTTTTCTCTCTCCTTACAAATGAATTCAACTTGTCTTTATATACTCAGGGATTACAACACTGTTCCTCCAACTTTATGATGCCAGCCCTGCAGGTCTGCGGATTTCAAGTGATTTGACAGGTTCTCTTCCCCAATCTGCCATCGCCGAAAGCAAAGCCTGCCGCCTGACGGTCTGTCACATCACTCTGTTTATCTTCTGCCACACGTAATATACTGGATCCAGCCTGTAAAGATCTTTCGTACAGTAACACATATCAGAGATGCCCTGATCACACATCGGTCTCCAAATGATCGGCCAAATGGTTAACCGGACTACCCAAACTGATCTCGGCCCGACCTAAAACGTCCGAGCTCTTTTTTCGTGGTACTGAAGATGAAACATAACTGAACTGAGGTACCGGGCTTCTGCTGTGGTCGGTCTAAACTGTCCTGAACTTTCCGACCCATCTTCTGTGGTCGGTCTCTACTCTGATGTGTTCGGTCTGTGAATCTGTATCATACTGTGTGCTCTGGTCGGTCAGATCCGAAAAATTATGTTCGGACTCTCTCTCTGGCTGAGGAATAACCCAAATCCTCTGAATACTTGACCCTCTAAAAGGGAAAATCTCATCTCTACCCTTGTCGAATTGTTCAAAGTACTCGTCACAAAAAACACCATCAACCTCTGTCCCCTAGTTCTCGGTATCAACGAGTTAGCGAGTTGATGCCGGGAACTATAAAAAAGATGGTGTGCTGATCAACCGGTCAGTGGTCGCTCCAGGAACCACAGAGAAAACTGCCTCTGCTGCCAATCAGGTCTTCCCGTGCCATCTTCATGTGCTCAGTCACTGAGGATTCTGATGCCCATCCAAATGATTTTCTGACTTGAAACAAATTCCTCATTTACCCTTATGGTAGCCATCCTAACAGAAGACGAAGCTCCTCCTGTCGTCCAGATAAAAACTGACATCCCTTCTACCGAGCCTATATCAGAGATCATGCCTCCCGGACCAGATAAAGATAAACATGCTGCCCAATTTCCTCTTCTGATGCTTATCTCTGAATGATTCATTTCCTGTCTTCCATACTCAGCATGATTCCAAATTTTAACTTGCTAACTCGTTTCTGATCCCGAACAATCTCGAATCCGGCCATGATGGGATAGTTTATCCCCGAGTTGAAATCAAATGCATTCGGTGGGACGTAATCCGACCCCGAGCTGAGAAGAACACTTGGCTCTGGGGGAATGTTACGTCCCCAGACCAATGAGATTGACTCGGTGGGATGTAGCCCGACCCCGAGCTGAGAAGAACACTTGGCTCTGGGGGAATATTATGTCCCTAGACCAAAAAGATGGACTCGGTGGGATGTAACCCGACCCCGAGCTGATGGAACAGTGCAGCCTCGACGGAACGAGTCCAGTCCCGAGCTGACACAATAAAACAGACTCGGCGGAATGAATCCAGCCCCGAGCTGGTGGAACAATACAGGCTCGACGGAACGAATCCAGCCCCGAGCTGGTGGAACAAAGCATCGGCAGAACGAATCCAGCCCCGAGCCGAATGAACAATGCAGACTCGACGGAATGAATCCAACCCCGAGCTAGTGGAGCAATACAGACTCGACGGAATGAATCCAGCCCCGAGATGGTGGAACAATACAGACTCGGCAGAACGAATCCAGCCCCGAGCTGGTGGAACAATACAGACTCGGCGGAACGAATCCAACCCCGAGCTGGTGAAACAATACAGACTCGGCGGAACAAATCCAGCCCCGAGCTGGTGGAATATTTGAGACTTACACGAGGGAAGATTTTCAACCTCTGAGGCTCTGCGGATCTTGGCATGGGCGTCCCCATGCCAGACATCAGCGAAAAAAATAAATTGGAACAAAGCAAAGTTAACAAAAGTGGAGGTGACTTAGCACATACTCCACACAAATTCAAGAGAAAAACAACAACTCGGGTGCTCCGAGGTAGCGTCCTGCCCGAGGCCTCCCAAAACACAATTCTGAACCTTAAAATTCAGTGTCCCGGCTAACCAGGCTACGGATACGCCGATCCGGGGTGGTCAGGCAAATCCCCACGGGGAGGAAGACTCCGTGTGTGCCCTCCCTGGGTGGTTCTCAAGGGGACTCACCAGCCGACTCATAGGGGAAGAAACCTCCATAGGTCCGGTTTACCCTAGACTCCTGCAATCAAGGGCGCCATTCGGCCATACCCAAGCTAAGTGGTCTGATGGTACTCAACGGGACTCACCAGCCAACTCGCAGGGGAAGAAACCTCCAAGGGTCCTGTTTACCCGAGACTCCTGCAATCAAGGGGATCATTCGACCGTACCCAAGCCAGGTGGTCTGATGGCACTCAACGAGACTCACCAGCCAACTCGCAAGGGAAGAAACCTCACTGGGTTCGGTTTACTCGGGAGCATGATGGTCATGGAGGCAATTAAGCCATCCACATGCCATACTCTCTGACATTCTTCAACGGGATTCACCAGCCGACCCGCATGGGAAAAACATCCATGGGTCCGGTTTACCCGAGATATTCCTCAAAGATACGAGCCATTGGGTAATAACGCTCCGGCCTCGGGGGTTTGATAATGACACCCGGGAGTGGTGTGCCACGAGGGGTTCGCGTGTTTCCCGCATGTGCCCTACCCCTTGATGCGTTCTGGATCCTCAAAGGTGAAATGAATCAGGTCGGAACACTTCCACCCGGGTGTTTGATAATGACACCTGGGATTGGCGTGCCACGGGCTTGGTGCCCTTCCCGACCACCGATCACTCCTTCGTATCGAGCACATCCAAAGAATATTGAAAATAACTTTCGCATTTTATTAACAAACAAGTAAGATAGACAAGTTTCTTTAAAAAAAATGAGATTTTTATTCATATTCAAAGGACCTGCTGCCCTTCTTACAACTATTTGCGGGTCATTTCAAGAGAGGCTTTTACAATATTTTTCTGGTTCTTGATTCGTAGTCCGATCACAGCTTCCGAACTCCATTCTACAGCTCAATGAGGAGATCTATTGCCGACCTTCTCTCTCATTGCGATCCCTTTCCCTTTTCTGTTCGGACCAGCTTCCGCTCGCTCCCTTTCTCTTTCATCCAACCTTTCTTTTGTTTTCCCAAACCACTCTGCTGCTGAACTCTCCAATGACCCATGATTTCCACATTCTACCATCGTCTTACTACGTAAGTTGCTTCTTGTTCTTTCCCCACAGACGGCGCCAACTGTTGACGGATGATTTTCGTCCCAGAGGTAGTTTCGAGATAACCCTCCCGAGACAACCTACCCTAAACCTTGAATTTGTTTGGTTATGGGGAGACCAAAGGCAAATTTAGTAAAAGGCCGGAAAAACACACAAGTTGAAAAAAGAGTTTAACGTGGTTCGACAGAGCAGATCCAACCTACGTCCACGGGCACAAAATGAGATGTTTATTTTATTCACAAAACCAGCTCGGCCGACCTGTTTTCACGGAGAGCCTAGTGGAATCCGAGTTGTTTCGCTTAGGATGTTTTACAAGTAATACTCATATTTTTTTTGTTACAAGTTTTCTCCCTCCTTACAAATGAGTTCAACTTGTCTTTATATACTCAGGGATTACAACACTGTTCCTCCAACTTTATGATGCCAGCCCTGCAGGTCTGCGGATTTCAAGTGATTTGACAGGTTCTCTTCCCCAATCTGCCATCGCCGAAAGCAAAGCCTGCCGCCTGACGGTCTGTCACATCACTCTGTTTATCTTCTGCCATATGTAATATACTAGATCCAGCCTGTAAAGATCTTTCGTACAGTAACACATATCAGAGATGCCCTGATCACACATCGGTCTCCAAATGATCGACCAGATGGTTAACCGGACTACCCAAACTGATCTCGGCCCGATTTAAAATGTCCGAGCTCTTTTTTCGTGGTACTGAAGATGAAACATAACTGAACTGAGGTACCGGGCTTCTGCTGTGGTCGGTCTAAACTGTCCTGAACTTTCCGACCCATCTTCTGTGGTCGGTCTCTACTCTGATGTGTTCGGTCTGTGAATCTGTATCATACTGTGTGCTCTGGTCGGTCAGATCCGAAAAATTATGTTCGGACTCTCTCTCTGGCTGAGGAATAACCCAAATCCTCTGAATACTTGACCCTCTAAAAGGGAAAATCTCATCTCTACCCTTGTCGAATTGTTCAAAGTACTCGTCACAAAAAACACCATCAACCTCTGTCCCCTAGTTCTCGGTATCAACGAGTTAGCGAGTTGATGCCGGGAACTATAAAAAAGATGGTGTGCTGATCAACCGGTCAGTGGTCGCTCCAGGAACCACAGAGAAAACTGCCTCTGCTGCCAATCAGGTCTTCCCGTGCCATCTTCATGTGCTCAGTCACTGAGGATTCTGATGCCCATCCAAATGATTTTCTGACTTGAAACAAATTCCTCATTTACCCTTATGGTAGCCATCCTAACAGAAGACGAAGCTCCTCCTGTCGTCCAGATAAAAACTGACATCCCTTCTACCGAGCCTATATCAGAGATCATGCCTCCCGGACCAGATAAAGATAAACATGCTGCCCAATTTCCTCTTCTGATGCTTATCTCTGAATGATTCATTTCCTGTCTTCCATACTCAGCATGATTCCAAATTTTAACTTGCTAACTCGTTTCTGATCCCGAACAATCTCGAATCCGGCCATGATGGGATAGTTTATCCCCGAGTTGAAATCAAATGCATTCGGTGGGACGTAATCCGACCCCGAGCTGAGAAGAACACTTGGCTCTGGGGGAATGTTACGTCCCCAGACCAATGAGATTGACTCGGTGGGATGTAGCCCGACCCCGAGCTGAGAAGAACACTTGGCTCTGGGGGAATATTATGTCCCTAGACCAAAAAGATGGACTCGGTGGGATGTAACCCGACCCCGAGCTGATGGAACAGTGCAGCCTCGACGGAACGAGTCCAGTCCCGAGCTGACACAATAAAACAGACTCGGCGGAATGAATCCAGCCCCGAGCTGGTGGAACAATACAGGCTCGACGGAACGAATCCAGCCCCGAGCTGGTGGAACAAAGCATCGGCAGAACGAATCCAGCCCCGAGCCGAATGAACAATGCAGACTCGACGGAATGAATCCAACCCCGAGCTAGTGGAGCAATACAGACTCGACGGAATGAATCCAGCCCCGAGATGGTGGAACAATACAGACTCGGCAGAACGAATCCAGCCCCGAGCTGGTGGAACAATACAGACTCGGCGGAACGAATCCAACCCCGAGCTGGTGAAACAATACAGACTCGGCGGAACAAATCCAGCCCCGAGCTGGTGGAATATTTGAGACTTACACGAGGGAAGATTTTCAACCTCTGAGGCTCTGCGGATCTTGGCATGGGCGTCCCCATGCCAGACATCAGCGAAAAAAATAAATTGGAACAAAGCAAAGTTAACAAAAGTGGAGGTGACTTAGCACATACTCCACACAAATTCAAGAGAAAAACAACAACTCGGGTGCTCCGAGGTAGCGTCCTGCCCGAGGCCTCCCAAAACACAATTCTGAACCTTAAAATTCAGTGTCCCGGCTAACCAGGCTACGGATACGCCGATCCGGGGTGGTCAGGCAAATCCCCACGGGGAGGAAGACTCCGTGTGTGCCCTCCCTGGGTGGTTCTCAAGGGGACTCACCAGCCGACTCATAGGGGAAGAAACCTCCATAGGTCCGGTTTACCCTAGACTCCTGCAATCAAGGGCGCCATTCGGCCATACCCAAGCTAAGTGGTCTGATGGTACTCAACGGGACTCACCAGCCAACTCGCAGGGGAAGAAACCTCCAAGGGTCCTGTTTACCCGAGACTCCTGCAATCAAGGGGATCATTCGACCGTACCCAAGCCAGGTGGTCTGATGGCACTCAACGAGACTCACCAGCCAACTCGCAAGGGAAGAAACCTCACTGGGTTCGGTTTACTCGGGAGCATGATGGTCATGGAGGCAATTAAGCCATCCACATGCCATACTCTCTGACATTCTTCAACGGGATTCACCAGCCGACCCGCATGGGAAAAACATCCATGGGTCCGGTTTACCCGAGATATTCCTCAAAGATACGAGCCATTGGGTAATAACGCTCCGGCCTCGGGGGTTTGATAATGACACCCGGGAGTGGTGTGCCACGAGGGGTTCGCGTGTTTCCCGCATGTGCCCTACCCCTTGATGCGTTCTGGATCCTCAAAGGTGAAATGAATCAGGTCGGAACACTTCCACCCGGGTGTTTGATAATGACACCTGGGATTGGCGTGCCACGGGCTTGGTGCCCTTCCCGACCACCGATCACTCCTTCGTATCGAGCACATCCAAAGAATATTGAAAATAACTTTCGCATTTTATTAACAAACAAGTAAGATAGACAAGTTTCTTTAAAAAAAATGAGATTTTTATTCATATTCAAAGGACCTGCTGCCCTTCTTACAACTATTTGCGGGTCATTTCAAGAGAGGCTTTTACAATATTTTTCTAGTTCTTGCTTCGTAGTCCGATCACAGCTTCCGAACTCCATTCTACAGCTCAATGAGGAGATCTATTGCCGACCTTCTCTCTCATTGCGATCCCTTTCCCTTTTCTGTTCGGACCAGCTTCCGCTCGCTCCCTTTCTCTTTCATCCAACCTTTCTTTTGTTTTCCCAAACCACTCTGCTGCTGAACTCTCCAATGACCCATGATTTCCACATTCTACCATCGTCTTACTACGTAAGTTGCTTCTTGTTCTTTCCCCACAGACGGCGCCAACTGTTGACGGATGATTTTCGTCCCAGAGGTAGTTTCGAGATAACCCTCCCGAGACAACCTACCCTAAACCTTGAATTTGTTTGGTTATGGGGAGACCAAAGGCAAATTTAGTAAAAGGCCGGAAAAACACACAAGTTGAAAAAAGAGTTTAACGTGGTTCGACAGAGCAGATCCAACCTACGTCCACGGGCACAAAATGAGATGTTTATTTTATTCACAAAACCAGCTCGGCCGACCTGTTTTCACGGAGAGCCTAGTGGAATCCGAGTTGTTTCGCTTAGGATGTTTTACAAGTAATACTCATATTCTTTTTGTTACAAGTTTTCTCCCTCCTTACAAATGAGTTCAACTTGTCTTTATATACTCAGGGATTACAACACTGTTCCTCCAACTTTATGATGCCAGCCCTGCAGGTCTGCGGATTTCAAGTGATTTGACAGGTTCTCTTCCCCAATCTGCCATCGCCAAAAGCAAAGCCTGCCGCCTGACGGTCTGTCACATCACTCTGTTTATCTTCTGCCACATGTAATATACTAGATCCAGCCTGTAAAGATCTTTCGTACAGTAACACATATCAGAGATGCCCTGATCATACATCAGTCTCCAAATGATCGACCAGATGGTTAACCGGACTACCCAAACTGATCTCGGCCCGATTTAAAATGTCCGAGCTCTTTTTCTGTTGTACTGAAGGTGAAACAGAACTGATCTGAACTGAGCTACGGGGCTCATACTATGGTCGGTCTGAACTGTCCTGAACTGTCCAACCCATCTTCTGTGGTCAGTCTCTACTCTGATGTGGTCGGTCTCTGAATCTGTATCATACTGTGTGCTCTGGTCGGCCAGATCGGGAAAACTGTGTCCGGACTCTCTCTGGCCGAGTAATAACCCAAACCCTCTGAACACTTGACCCTCTAAAAGGGAAAATCTCATCTCTGCCCTTGTCGAACTGTTCAAAGTACTCGTCACAAAAAAAGTACTCGTCACAAAAAATATCAGCAACCTCCGTCCCCTAGTTCTCGGTATTAACGAGTTAGCGAGTTGATGCCGGGAACTGTAAAAAGTTGGTGTGCTGATCAACCGGTCGGTGGTCGCTCTAGGAATAACAGAGAAAACTGCCTCTGCTGCCAATCAGGTATTCCCTTGCCATCTTCATGTGCTCGGTCACTGATGATTCTGATGCTCATCCAAATGATTCTCTGACTTGAAGCAAATTCCTATTTACCCTTCTAGTAGCCGTCCCAACAGAAGACGAAGCTCCTCCTGTCGTCCAGACAAAAACTGACATCCCTTTTGCCGAGCCTAAATCAGTGATCATGCCTCCCGGACCAGATAAAGATAAACATGCTGCCCAATTTCCTCTTCTGATGCTTATATCTGAATGCTTCATTTCATGTCTTCCATACTCAGCATGATTCCAAATTTTTACTTGCTAACTCGTTCTTCCAAATCTGAATGTGAGAAGAGATCCTGATCCCGACCAATCTCGAATCCGGCCATGAGGGGATAGTCTGTCCCCGAGTTGAAATCAAATGCATTCGGTGTGACGTAACCCGACCCCGAGCTGAGAAGAACATTTGGCTCTGAGGGAATGTTACGTCCATAGACCAATGAGATTGACTCGGTGGGATGTAGCCCGACCCCGAGCTGAGAAGAACACTTGGCTCTAGGGTAATGTTACGTCCCCAAACCAAAAAGATTGATTCAGTGGGATGTAGCCCGACCCCGAGCTGATGGAATAGTGCAGCCTCAGCGGAATGAGTCCAGCCCCGAGCTGACGGAACAAAACAGACTCGGCGAAATAAATCCAGCCTTAAGCTGGTGGAACAATACAGGCTCGGCGGAACGAATTCTGCCCCGAGCTGAAGGAACAATGCAGACTCGATGGAACGAATCCAACCCCGAGCTGGTGGAGCAATACAGACTCGGCGGAACGAATCCAGCCCCGAGATGGTGGAACAATACAGACTCGACGAAATAAATCCAACCCCGAGCTGGTGGAACAATACAGACTAGGCGGAACGAATCCAGCCCCGAGCTGGTGGAACAATGCAGACTCGGCGGAACGAATCCAGGCCCGAGCTGGTGAAACATTTGAGACTTACACGAGGGAAGATTTTCAACCTCTGAGGCTCTGCGGATCCTGGCGTGGGCGTCCATATGCCAGACATCAGCGAAAAATAGAAATTAGAACAAAACAAAGTTAACAAAAGTGGAGGTGACTTAGCACATACTCCACACAAATTCAAGAGAAAAACAACAACTCGGGTGCTCCGAGGCAGCGTCCTGCACGAGGCCTCCCAAAACAAAATTCTGAACCTTACAATTCAGTGTCCCGGCTAACCAGGCTACGAATACGCCGATCCGGGGCGGTCAGGCAAATCCTCACGGGGGAGGAAGACACCCGTGTGTGCCCTCCCTGGGTGGTTCTCAAGGGGACTCACCAACCGACTCGTAGGGGAAGAAACCTCCCTAGGTCCGGTTTACTCGAGACTCCTGCAATCAAGGGTGTCAATCAAGGGGACTCACCAGAGGAAGAAACCTCCCTGCAAACTGATACTGATATGTGCCACGGGCTTGGTGCCCTTCCCAACCACCGATCACCACTTCGCATCGAGCACATTCAAAGAATATTGAAAATAACTTTCGCATTTTATTAACAAACAAATAAGATAGACATGTTTCTTAAAAAAAAGGAGAGTTTTATTCATATTCAAAGGACCTGCTGCCCTTCTTACAACTCTTTGCGGGTCATTTCAAGAGAGGCTTTTACAATATTTTTCTAGTTCTTGCTTCGTAGTCCGATCACAGCTTCTAGTCTGAACTCCATTCTACAGCTCAATGAGGAGAGCTATTGCCGACCTTCTCTCTCATTGCGATCTCTTTCCCTTTTCCATTCTGACCAGCTTCCGCTCGCTCCCTTTCTTTTTCATTCAACCTTTCTTTCATTTTCCCAAACCACTCTGCTGCTGAACTCTCCAACGACCCTTGATTTCCACCTTCTACCATCGTCTTACTACGTAAGTTTCTTCTTGTTCTTTCCCCACAGACGGTGCCAACTGTTGACAGATGATTTTCATCCCATGGGCAATTTCGAGATAACCCTCCCGAGATAACCTTCCCACAACCTTGAATTTGTTTGGTTATGGGGAGACCAAATGCAAATTTAGCAAAAGGCCGGAAAAACACACAAGTTGACAATAGAGTTTTAACGTGGTTCGGTGAAGCAGATCCAGCCTACGTCCACATGTACAAAATGAGATGTTTCTTTTATTCGCAAAACCAGCTCGGCCGACCTGTTTACACGGAGGGCCTAGTGGAATCCGAGATGTTTCGTTTATGATGTTTTACAAGTAATACTCATATTCTTTTTGTTACAAGTTTTCTCCCTCCTTACAAATGAATTCAACTTCTCTTTATATACTCAGGGATTACAACAATGTTCCTCCAACTTTATGACGCCAGCCCTGCAGGTCTGCGGGTTTCAAGTGATTTGTCAGGTTCTCTTCCCCAATCTGCCATCGCCGAAAGCAAAGCCTGCTGCCTGATGGTCTGTCACATCACTCTGTTTATCTTCTGCCACACGTAATATACTGGATCCAGCCTGTAAATATCTTTCGTACAGTAACACATATCAGAGATGCCCTGATCACACATCGGTCTCCAAATGATCGGCCAGATGGTTAACTGGATTACCCAAACTGATCTCGGCCTGACCTAAAACATCCGAGCTCTTTTTCCGTGGTACTGAAGGTGAAATAAAACTGAACTGAGCTACCGGGCTCCTGCTGTGGTCGGTCTGAACTGTCCTGGATTGTCCGACCCATCTTCCGTGGTCGGTCTCTACTCTGATGTGTTCGGTCTGTGAATCTGTATCATACTGTGTGCTCTGGTCGGTCAGATCCGAAAAATTATGTTCGGACTCTCTCTCTGGCTGAGGAATAACCCAAATCCTCTGAATACTTGACCCTCTAAAAGGGAAAATCTCATCTCTACCCTTGTCGAATTGTTCAAAGTACTCGTCACAAAAAACACCATCAACCTCTGTCCCCTAGTTCTCGGTATCAACGAGTTAGCGAGTTGATGCCGGGAACTATAAAAAAGATGGTGTGCTGATCAACCGGTCAGTGGTCGCTCCAGGAACCACAGAGAAAACTGCCTCTGCTGCCAATCAGGTCTTCCCGTGCCATCTTCATGTGCTCAGTCACTGAGGATTCTGATGCCCATCCAAATGATTTTCTGACTTGAAACAAATTCCTCATTTACCCTTATGGTAGCCATCCTAACAGAAGACGAAGCTCCTCCTGTCGTCCAGATAAAAACTGACATCCCTTCTACCGAGCCTATATCAGAGATCATGCCTCCCGGACCAGATAAAGATAAACATGCTGCCCAATTTCCTCTTCTGATGCTTATCTCTGAATGATTCATTTCCTGTCTTCCATACTCAGCATGATTCCAAATTTTAACTTGCTAACTCGTTTCTGATCCCGAACAATCTCGAATCCGGCCATGATGGGATAGTTTATCCCCGAGTTGAAATCAAATGCATTCGGTGGGACGTAATCCGACCCCGAGCTGAGAAGAACACTTGGCTCTGGGGGAATGTTACGTCCCCAGACCAATGAGATTGACTCGGTGGGATGTAGCCCGACCCCGAGCTGAGAAGAACACTTGGCTCTGGGGGAATATTATGTCCCTAGACCAAAAAGATGGACTCGGTGGGATGTAACCCGACCCCGAGCTGATGGAACAGTGCAGCCTCGACGGAACGAGTCCAGTCCCGAGCTGACACAATAAAACAGACTCGGCGGAATGAATCCAGCCCCGAGCTGGTGGAACAATACAGGCTCGACGGAACGAATCCAGCCCCGAGCTGGTGGAACAAAGCATCGGCAGAACGAATCCAGCCCCGAGCCGAATGAACAATGCAGACTCGACGGAATGAATCCAACCCCGAGCTAGTGGAGCAATACAGACTCGACGGAATGAATCCAGCCCCGAGATGGTGGAACAATACAGACTCGGCAGAACGAATCCAGCCCCGAGCTGGTGGAACAATACAGACTCGGCGGAACGAATCCAACCCCGAGCTGGTGAAACAATACAGACTCGGCGGAACAAATCCAGCCCCGAGCTGGTGGAATATTTGAGACTTACACGAGGGAAGATTTTCAACCTCTGAGGCTCTGCGGATCTTGGCATGGGCGTCCCCATGCCAGACATCAGCGAAAAAAATAAATTGGAACAAAGCAAAGTTAACAAAAGTGGAGGTGACTTAGCACATACTCCACACAAATTCAAGAGAAAAACAACAACTCGGGTGCTCCGAGGTAGCGTCCTGCCCGAGGCCTCCCAAAACACAATTCTGAACCTTAAAATTCAGTGTCCCGGCTAACCAGGCTACGGATACGCCGATCCGGGGTGGTCAGGCAAATCCCCACGGGGAGGAAGACTCCGTGTGTGCCCTCCCTGGGTGGTTCTCAAGGGGACTCACCAGCCGACTCATAGGGGAAGAAACCTCCATAGGTCCGGTTTACCCTAGACTCCTGCAATCAAGGGCGCCATTCGGCCATACCCAAGCTAAGTGGTCTGATGGTACTCAACGGGACTCACCAGCCAACTCGCAGGGGAAGAAACCTCCAAGGGTCCTGTTTACCCGAGACTCCTGCAATCAAGGGGATCATTCGACCGTACCCAAGCCAGGTGGTCTGATGGCACTCAACGAGACTCACCAGCCAACTCGCAAGGGAAGAAACCTCACTGGGTTCGGTTTACTCGGGAGCATGATGGTCATGGAGGCAATTAAGCCATCCACATGCCATACTCTCTGACATTCTTCAACGGGATTCACCAGCCGACCCGCATGGGAAAAACATCCATGGGTCCGGTTTACCCGAGATATTCCTCAAAGATACGAGCCATTGGGTAATAACGCTCCGGCCTCGGGGGTTTGATAATGACACCCGGGAGTGGTGTGCCACGAGGGGTTCGCGTGTTTCCCGCATGTGCCCTACCCCTTGATGCGTTCTGGATCCTCAAAGGTGAAATGAATCAGGTCGGAACACTTCCACCCGGGTGTTTGATAATGACACCTGGGATTGGCGTGCCACGGGCTTGGTGCCCTTCCCGACCACCGATCACTCCTTCGTATCGAGCACATCCAAAGAATATTGAAAATAACTTTCGCATTTTATTAACAAACAAGTAAGATAGACAAGTTTCTTTAAAAAAAATGAGATTTTTATTCATATTCAAAGGACCTGCTGCCCTTCTTACAACTATTTGCGGGTCATTTCAAGAGAGGCTTTTACAATATTTTTCTAGTTCTTGCTTCGTAGTCCGATCACAGCTTCCGAACTCCATTCTACAGCTCAATGAGGAGATCTATTGCCGACCTTCTCTCTCATTGCGATCCCTTTCCCTTTTCTGTTCGGACCAGCTTCCGCTCGCTCCCTTTCTCTTTCATCCAACCTTTCTTTTGTTTTCCCAAACCACTCTGCTGCTGAACTCTCCAATGACCCATGATTTCCACATTCTACCATCGTCTTACTACGTAAGTTGCTTCTTGTTCTTTCCCCACAGACGGCGCCAACTGTTGACGGATGATTTTCGTCCCAGAGGTAGTTTCGAGATAACCCTCCCGAGACAACCTACCCTAAACCTTGAATTTGTTTGGTTATGGGGAGACCAAAGGCAAATTTAGTAAAAGGCCGGAAAAACACACAAGTTGAAAAAAGAGTTTAACGTGGTTCGACAGAGCAGATCCAACCTACGTCCACGGGCACAAAATGAGATGTTTATTTTATTCACAAAACCAGCTCGGCCGACCTGTTTTCACGGAGAGCCTAGTGGAATCCGAGTTGTTTCGCTTAGGATGTTTTACAAGTAATACTCATATTTTTTTTGTTACAAGTTTTCTCCCTCCTTACAAATGAGTTCAACTTGTCTTTATATACTCAGGGATTACAACACTGTTCCTCCAACTTTATGATGCCAGCCCTGCAGGTCTGCGGATTTCAAGTGATTTGACAGGTTCTCTTCCCCAATCTGCCATCGCCGAAAGCAAAGCCTGCCGCCTGACGGTCTGTCACATCACTCTGTTTATCTTCTGCCATATGTAATATACTAGATCCAGCCTGTAAAGATCTTTCGTACAGTAACACATATCAGAGATGCCCTGATCACACATCGGTCTCCAAATGATCGACCAGATGGTTAACCGGACTACCCAAACTGATCTCGGCCCGATTTAAAATGTCCGAGCTCTTTTTCTGTTGTACTGAAGGTGAAACAGAACTGATCTGAACTGAGCTACGGGGCTCATACTATGGTCGGTCTGAACTGTCCGACCCATCTTCCGTGGTCGGTCTCTACTATGATGTGATCGGTCTCTGAATCTGTATCATACTGTGTGCTCTAGTCGGCCAAATCCGGAAAACTATGTCCGAACTTTCTCTCTGGCCGAGGAATAACCCAAACCATCTGAACACTTGACCCTCTAAAAGAGAAAATCCCATCTCTGCCCTTTCCGAAATGTTCAAAGTACTCGTCACAAAAAATACCATCAACAAGAATGATCAAAGAGAAAACCAAAAAATAGAATAAGGAAATTAAAGTTTTTGTTTGAATAGAAAGATTCACGCTCTTTTTATTTCACAAGGAGTTTATACAAGGGCCAAGAAATGAATTACATCACAATAAAGCTCACTGTCTCATTGCTTATATATGACTCAAAGCTTATTAGCTTAAGGTGTTGGAGTTAGTGCTTGGAGCGACAATCCGAATAATGTATTTTATATTATATTTTATATTTATTAATAAAATAACTATATTTTCATTTAAAACTATATTAATGGTAATGTCATTATGCATATTAGATTGATGTATAAATATGCTGAAAATGACATCGACCTTATAATATTCATGTAGTAATACTAGAAACTGGGTGGTCCGACATTAAGATATTATTACTATTATAAACTATTCTTAAAGTAAATATTCCTAGTCGTTGGTTTTGGAATACAGTCGAAATCCTATAACCTAGAAGACTAACACATGTCGTATATTGGAATTGGAGTTCCAATGGTTTAACCTGATGTATCATGAGCTTTGGAAGCTCGTATAGACATATGGGTATTCGTTGGAGCGAATACTGAATGACTCACAGAGGATTCCTAATAGTTAGAAGTACACACCACCGTCAATAGGAATCTCCTCGAAACGAGTAGCATATATGATCATTTGACTATAAGATATCATTGATTTTGTATGAGATCCTCCACACTTAGATTCCATGTATGTCAGATACCTTTCATGATCTGGCCTCTAGATGTTCGTTGGGTGTGGACCGATGTACTCGTTAATCAAGTGCATATCAAGATATGATACGTCGGCCCGTATGTGTACCATAAAGGGTTTATGTATCCATGTGAGTAAGTCACGATTCTTAAGACTTTGGCCAAAGCCGATCACCGAGGGTGGATCGCATATATCAGAAATGGTTTCTGATTAGTTGTAAAGAATCATAGACATGTCGACATGAAATGTACGCCTCAGAAATTTGACAGTGTAATCTATATTTCCTAAGCACAACTCAGATAGCTTACGACAGAGGGATTGATAAATATATGTGATGACCTCGATTTCTATAGTTCAGAAAGGTCGTTCTTATTTTTTGCGAATTCGGAGGTGGTCGAATTGCATACATATAAGCTATGCTTATATGACGAACGTGTCTGGACAATATGAAGTGTACTCGTTGAACACTGAGATAACAAATAATTTTTTGATAATAAATAATATTCGATATTATAATTATCAGCCAAAATAATTAAGTGTTATTGGATAACATTGATTATTTACTTTGACACAATTGAATTAATTGGATTAATCCAAAATCACACAAGGGCTTTGTTGTGATTTTATAAATATCTCTACCATTGGAGGATGTTTTGGTAATTATAAATATGTAATTATAGATGTATTTGGCTTGATTTAATTGCATTAAATCAAAGTGGTAGACAATGAACAAATCCATTTGCTAATCTTTATTTTGATTTAATTGGATTAAATCAAAATGGTAGACAAATGTGATTAGTCATACCTAATTATACATATTTGATTAGGACTTTTATTAATTAAAAATTGCATAAGTTTTCCTATAAAAGGTAAGCTTGAGCAATGTTTTAATTAAGCTTCAGTTTAAGAAAGTTAAGCTTGTGAAAGCTAAAACAAGCAAGATTTAGAAATATTAGCCTAAGTAAAAGAAGTGTTTAGAGAAGCTTTGGAAGTTCTTTACAACATTTCAATAATGAGAAATCAAGATTGGATCATGGAATCAAGCTTGCTAGCATTGAAATCAAAATTGGATCATGGAGTCAAGCTTGCTAAATTTGGAAGTTCTCTACAACATTTCAACAGCAAGAAGAAGATTGGATCTTGGAATCAAACTTACTAGGTAAGTTTGATATGCACACCCTCTGGATTAGCATCTGGTAACTAGACTTTGAAACCTTTCACACCCTCTAGATATACCAAGAAAATACCCTTGAGTACTTTTGGTTCCAATTTTCCCTGTTTGATATGCACATAGACTTGGCATCCAAACACCCTTAAGTTTGAATAATTTGTTACCTTTCTAATCCATATTTCTTCAGGTGTCTTGGACCATATGGCAACAGATGGACTTCTATTTATTACATAACAATCAGTGGACAAAACTTCTACCTAGAACTTCTTAGGGAGTCCTGAATGACTTAGCATACATTTCACATTCTCCAGCAGTGTCATGTTCATTCTCTCTGCCAAACCATTCTCTTGAGGTGTAAACTTAACTGTTTTATGCCTCGCTATGCCATTTTCTCTACATAACCTGTTAAATTCAGCATTGCAGTACTCTAAGCCATTGTCTGTCCTTAGCCTCTTAATCCACTTTTTAGTTTGATTTTCTATAAGGACTTTCCATATACTGAATGCCCCAAAAGTTTGGTCTTTGCTTTTGAAGACTAAGATCCACAATCTCATTGAGTAATCATCTATCATTAATATGGAGTACTTAGCTCCACTTAGAGATGGGGTTTGAGCTGGTCCCCATAAATCTAAGTTTATATAGTCTAGAGTCTCTTTAGTCTTGTGCTGTGCAACTCTAAATCTGATTCTTGTTGACTTCCCAAAGATACAATTTTCACAAAACTCAAGTGGCTCAAGTTTTTCCTCTCTGATCAGTCCTTGTCTACAGAGTTCCCTCATACCTTTGTCACCGATACAAGTCATTCTCAAGTTTCAAACCTTTATCTTATCCAAAGCTAAGTTTACTGACATACTCACATCACCAATAACCGTTTCACCTTACAAGATATATAACCCATTCTGCCTGTTTCATTTCATCACCACTAAAGATCCTCTAACTACTTTCATGACACCCTCATTGGCCACTATTGTATAGCCATACTCATCCATCATGCCCAATGATACCAAGTTCCTTTTAAGATCAAGAACATGTCTAACATTGTTTAGTTCCCTAACTATTTCATCATGCATTTTTATATTGACAGATCCAACGCCAATAACTTTACAAGCCTGATTATTACCCATCAAAACTTTAACTCTATCAATGTATCTGTAGGTACTAAAAAATTCATTCAATGGACACATATGTAAGGAACAACCAGAATCAAGATCCACTGACCTTATGTTTTGTTGGTGGCTGCTATCAAGAGATCAGTAGAATCATAACCTCCATCTGAGTCTCCATCTGCTACAGCAGCATCTGCTGATCTTGTATCTTCATTTTTACCTTTTGCTTTACTTTTCTTGAGCTCAAGACAGTCTAACTTGAAATTCCCTTCCTTATGGCATTGAAAATACTTAAAGACTTTGTTCATTCACTTAGATCTGCCCTTCTTGCCCTTGTTTTCCTTCTTCTCAAACAAGCCTCTAACAGTCAAGCCCTCACCATGTTCATTGCTTGTTCCCTCATTTATCTTCTTTAAATCTTTATATTTCAAAGAAGATTTAACATCCTTCATGGATAAAGTTTCTCTTTCATACAATAGGGTGTCCACAAAGTGTTCATATGAGCTTGGCAATGAACTCAGCAAGATGATTGTTTGATCTTCATCACTGATTTTTACATCAATGTTCTCAAGATTTATCATGATCTTGTTGAACTCATCAAGATGCTCAGATATTGATGCTCATTCCTCCATGGTTAATGTATATAACCGTTTCTTGATGTAAAGTCTGTTTGTAAGGGATTTCTTCATATATAGATCTTCTAATTTCTTTCATACAACAGTGTCGTGACGCGCAACCAGATTTCCAGGATCATTTTTTTTTTCAATTCCAGTTTTATCCTAAGATGTCCAGGGTCACTCCAAGGGTCTCGTATAAGTGGGTAAACACATGATAAGTTATATCATAAGCATAAATCATTAACCTTGTATTTCATATACCTTTCTATTCGTTACAAGAAAACTAACGATTTCTTTGGTCGTAGATCGACATCAAAACACTCGGAGATCACCTACGTCGTGCACCGCACCCGACCTGCCATAGCACTGTAAGTGGAGTACTTGACTTCAAAGTTTTTGTTATGTTTTCAACTGTGATTTTGCAGATCGTTGATTTAATGGATTTATATTTGATGATGAAATGATATAAGCTTGTATTTCCAGCAAATGCTTTTATGTTAAAAATATTTTCGAAGATATGATTTTATGATTTTGGAGGCATGGGGGAAAAACCCACCTCAGATGTAACTTGTACAGTTATGAAATTGACGGATATAGATATCATGTGCACACGCAGATTTGGACTAGGGATGATCGATGCCCTTAGATCCCAAATTGTTGAGTCAGGAGGGTAGCATAAATCCGCACCACGACTCCAGATTCGTGGCTTGGGGAACAACGTGACGTAGCGCCCCAAGTCCACCAAATCATGCGTAAGGGGGACGCCTCCGAGCGCCAGATTATTAGTAGATTTTTAGACAGACATATTTTTAAAAAAATGATTTATCACTACAGATCTGAAAGAATTATGTTTTATAAATTCAGATATTGGTTCATTGTTTCTAAGCTTTCATTAATACCTGTTCTTTTGGTTTTATGGCTCCACTCACTGAGTTCTTTTGGACTCATCCCCCCTCCAAATTTTGCAGGGCTATTTCACTGGTAAGCCGCAACCATAATTTAGAGACATGAATCAGGGACAAAAGCATCACTGTAGTCACAAGTCTCAAGGGTCCATCATGTCATATCTACATTCACTCAAAATGTAGTTCCTTCTTATTTTTATTTTTTGTTATTACATGATATATTTGTGGATCGTATAGAGTATCAGACTATGTGTATATAATTATGGTTTATGTGTTAACACAGATTTACAAAATATGTGTGCTTGCATATGGTTAAGGAAAAGTCATTTCAGATAAGAAAGTGTCATTAATTCTAGTTAAATAGTTAGTGGCTGAGGTGGCAGTGGAATCTGTCATCCGCCGGTAACTTCCCAGATCGGGGATATTACAATATATGACTTAAAACTTATTGGCTTATGGGATTAAATTGCTCCTCATTCGTAACAAACCAACCACCAAAATAAAAGGTCAAACTTTAGTCAACAAAAATTTATTATTCCTTATAACTGTCAAAACAGAGTTTCCCTCTTCTTTTAAACTTTGGGAATATTACGAACAAACCCAACAATTTTTACTAATTCTCAATGAAACCTTTGAAGCCACATTTTTGAATTACATCTAACACTTTTGCATCTATTATAGTTGCAATTACTATTTTTGAAGACATTTACTTTACTGCACCCAAAATAAGCATCATTTAGTCGGCAAATGAGGCCAATTTAATTTAATTAAGTGAATGATTAGGTTTCCAAAAATATATATGTATCATTGATTTATAAACAGTTTATTCAATTTTTTGATATGCATATATGTTGGTATTTTTATGTGTTGGCAGCAAATTTAGATCATGATTTGATTTTCTTCAACTAGCATTAGTTAAAGACTTGAAGTTTGTCTCTTTTAAATTTGTGGGATATTAACATTTGGGTCCCTAATGTTTACCATTAGTTAAATTTGGACAGATTTATGTATGTGAATCAAATAAACCTCTAACCCATTAACCCCTAATGAAATGACCAAAATACTACTCTTTAATCATATTTATTCATGAGTTCATATATTAAATGAGTAATATTATATTTCTCAAATAACAACCTTATCAAATTCCATCACAATTACTAAAATGATATACTCATATGAATTTCATAACTTATAAAACTACTTCTTAATCCATTTCACCATTCAAGAAATAAACATCACCTCATTTGAGATAGAATTAAGGTTTATCCCTAGACCTCGTTTTAGGTAATTATATTAGGGTCTAGGGACCTATGCAATTCAATTGGAAAATCTATATCCTTTTATGTGTAAACATAAAAGAACCAGGGACCTAAATGTTATTACTCCAATTGTTTGATATTTTTGTCAATTAACACCCAATAAAGATGGAACCTACCAGATTAGTTCAAATGAGTTATTTGTTATCTCTTTGAAAGATTGCAAGCTAATTTTTAGCAGAGAAGCAACAGTTTTTTTTTCAATAACTTGAATCCATTATGGGAACAAATAAATGTCAAAGAAAAACAAAACCAGTTTAAATTTCCAAATGCTTTTGATTTGCCAAAAGAGTGTTAGCTGGATTTCTCTTGCCGGTTGTTAAATAAACAAAACCCTAGCAATGAGTCATGCGATCCCTCAATGTAACAACCCCGTGATTAATATTTGTAATTTAACCAAATTAAGTTAAATTAATCTGACTAACAAACTGAGTCATCTCAATAAACAATTATTCACTTTTTAGCTGGCCAAAATCCCTTCAGTCTTTTGAGTTTGTCAAAGCTAAGGTATCTTACCATTTAAATATTCACCAAGTATTTTTCAAATATCTTCCTCAAAGTATAATCTAAGTAGCCTCTAAATATTCTAATGGAAAAGGAAAGCAAATGATATTGTCATAAGTAAAGTGAGATCGGGAAAAACTTAAGTTGACATGAACATAAATCATAAAAAGATATTTAAATTTTAATAAATTTAATAAAATAATGATTTTAAATAAAATACAGTGACATTAAAAGATATTATGTATAAAGTTCGAAATGGTGAATTGAAATAGAATATACCGATAATCCTATGGTCATTTGGCCGATTATTTAAATAGCTTTATTTGATTTGATTTATTTGAAAAATTCAAGAGATATATGATTTATTCATACATATATACCTCCTCTCCCATTAACCCACAGTTAGAAAATTAATTTAGATGAAAAAACATATATATTTGAAACGCCAAGTTGGTTTGATTTTAAATTGTAATAGCACTGAAAAAATCACCTAGGATTTGCTCAGCCTTCCCAAAAAAATGAAAAAAAATAAAAAATAAAACTTAGGGTTTTGTAGATGACGCCAGCCCCTGAAGAGATTCAGTGAAGCACATGAAGATAAAGTACAGCATTAACTATGAGTATTTTTTTTTTCGGTAAAGGGAATCTCGAGATCCTAATAGTACAAAAGAATCTCCAATATTTCTAGGCTTAAGTCCGGAAGAAATAACTTGACGGTGGATTTCGAATGATTTAAAATATATATATATATATTAATCCTTAAGGGCCAATTAGTGAGAGCTTTGACTCAATTAATGAATGTTTAATCCTTAAGCTTTCATCACCATCCATTAGCGGCTTGATGGTTATTGGTTAATTTTTCTATTTGTGGATTAATTAGTTATCATTAATAAGTTCGTTTATTCCAATGGAAGTGGGTATAGCACAATTAGTTAAATGAGAGCACCAAATGATACATGACCAATTATTTTAGGAAAATTACATCCAATTTCCCTACAGATTATTATAATAATATTTTAATTGCTAAAATTTTGAAAATATAAGTTTTAATCCCATAAAGTTTAGAAAATACAGGCTATAATTCAAGCCATTAATTTTTTTTTTTTTTTTTGGTTAATGGAGTACTTTTTTTTTTTTTTAATATAATTTTGAAATTAATTTTTAATATATTTAGACAATTTTTTGGGTATTCAAGTTATTTAACACTGTCTGGATGAAAAATTACTCAAAATTAACGGAAAATATTTAACGTCATGAAGTAAAACTTGTATATTTAAAACCGTAAAAATTAAAGTGTCAATATGATAATTTACAATATAGTTAGATGTCATTTTCCTATTTTTATTATTATTTTCAACCAATAGTACTTTATTACCCCAGTTTATATAAAGTGTTTATAGTCTAACGTTACTCTTTTTTTTTTTCCCTCTTGAAATAAGCATTGCTCATACATAAAACAACTATTACCCAGCTCAATATTCATTCCTAATCATTGAAATATTCGTTTTGGAAAAAATTAATAAGTTGCAATGTATATATTTATTTGTACCAAAAATAATTTCAGTCCAATTAGAACAGTTAAAGACCAATTTGCTCCAGGAGTCCATCTTGAAATCAAGTAAAAGAATAGTAAATTAAGCAGGAAATTATGATGTGTCCAGTCCCTTCCTCAACCAATGCACACACTTTCTGAAGTGCTGGAAGTTGAGAAGCAATTCAAGGAAGTTGACGAACCTGGAGGATGGGTGAAGAGAACATGGGGAATTGGTTAAAGAAGTTAATAGAAGATGCATGAAGTTGAAGAGAGTTGGAGGAGCGGATGAAGGAAGTTAGTAGGACATGCAAGAAGTTGAGAAACAATTAGGGGAAGTTATTTTCGAGAGCTATAAAAGCCAAAATGAGCCAAGAGAAAGGGACCCCCTCCAACATCTATCAAAACACTCAACATGTCAACTTTCAATTACTTTCTCTATAGTTAATTTGCTCTATAGTTAATTTTCCTTTCAAGTATTCCTCTGTAGTTACAATCTGTTTTAATTCTAGTAAAGCTTTCAATCAATATTTTATAACTTCTTATTCTGTATCTAGATTTTCAATTCCAGTTAAGATTTATTTCTAAGTAGTTTTAATTCCTCATCTCTTACTACCATCCTCCTAAAATCTAATTGTCTATCCCTTGTAGGCTTTAGAGAACCCATTAGTTTTACAATCATTTGATTAGAATTCAGTTTGTAACATTAAAGATTCACTCCTATGGAACGACATCGCAATACCACTTTTAGAGCCAACAATATTTTTGGCACGCCCAGTGGGACCCACTAGCAAGGTGCCTCCAAAGACAAGAAGTAATGTTGGAAAAGATACTGCCACATTTGATGTAGACGTTGCTCCTACAACAGTAGGACAATGATAAGAATGAATCGTTCCACACTTGGTGGAGCAAATTGAGAGGAACCTGACTCCTCTTGAAATCCACTTCCAGGAAAACAAACTCCAGCAGGAACTGTTATTGGAGCCTCAGGTGATGTAAGTTCACCCAACAATTTCAATACTGATCTAGCTGTTTTTTCCAGATATAACCAGATGGATGGAGGCAAGCCAAGATGTAATAACAAAAAGGCAAGAGAAAATCATGCAAGCCTCAGAGAGGATAGAGTAACTCATGTTTGGTCATACTCAATCCAGTCTTAGGAATGAGAGGAATAGAGGCCAGAATGCAATCTCTAGGTCGGTCAAGTAGAAAGAACTTGGAAGGCATTCCTCCGGAAGCTCTCATGAAGCATAAGACATACCCCTCTTGATGTTTCTCATCCTCCCATTCCTTCTCCAGTTGAAGAAAGATACCGACCTAGGTGGGAGGAAGTTGGAGGAATTACCAGGATTCCTACAACCAATGGCCACCATTTTGGCAATGGCAGACCTATGACTCCTATAGTTCCTCAACAGTTCTTCGAAGCCATGAATCTGAACAATCATCCTGTATTTTATGAAGAGAAAGCATCTACAGGAATGGGCCTGGGGCATTCCTCCCATTGTCAACAGAGGAAATCCTCCACAAATACATTGTAAGTATCACAGTTCTTACAATCATACAATGTTTTCTTACTAGGAGTTTAAAAATATTATGTAGGACGTGATCAATAAAGACATATTATGGATTCCAGAGAAGAAGAAAACTATTCCTCCAATGACATTTGTCAATACTGTAACTTCTCCAAGTAAAAAAGTGATGGACTTGCAGGATTTGTTGAATGCAAAAAGGAGACAAATAGGGAAAACTACAAAAATCCATTTAGGAATGGTAATCCGCAAAGTTTGGGTTCCTAAAAAGTATTTAGTGTAGGAAGACAAAACAGTATGGAACAAACAACCAGAACTTGGTTTCCTCCAAGAGCCCAGATACCTCATACATTTCCTTTTCAAAAGAGATAGCCGAGATTCGTGACTCCTCAAAGGGTTAGGCCAAGTAATCAATGACACAAAATAGAGAATAAAAAAATTGCCTGAAAAACTCTCCCGGACTCAAAAGAGAAGGTTTTTTTACGTTAGAAGACTACTTTAAAGAGGAAAGAGGAGACGTATGAGCCTATAAAGACAAAGTCAAAATTTTGTAGGAAATCTACTGAAGACCAAGAATCAGTAGAGAGCTTGGATGGCATAATGAAAGAAGAGCTTGCAGGAAGTAGTTTAATGGTATGAGAAATTCTTATTCCTGCTGGTTGTACATGATAAGTCTGACTTTGGAATTAAACTCTCGGAAGGAAAACTTTCAAGAGGAAGGTGAAGAAAAGACCA
>SKCR01039748.1:0-61145 GCA_019454045.1 Zanthoxylum bungeanum
TTTCTGGATGCCTTGACTGTTGTGTATGCTTCGTTGTTAGTTACAAGGTGATTGCATGTAATCCTGATTATTTGTGTATGTATGATAGATTTCGTGATATGTATGGACTATGAATTTTTACGTGGAATGAATGAATTACATGAAAACCGGTGTGAATAGAAGATGTTATAAATACGTATGTTAAGTTTGTTATTGTATGTACGTATATTGTAAAAGAGAACTGAATGTGGTTGTAAGTTTCTGATGTTAGTTATTTCTGTTAGGGTTGGTGCTCAGAGTGCCAATCTTAATCGTATTTATGTCCGATTCATGAATACGATCAATGTTTTTTTCCATAATATTACTTATTTAATGGTAGCACATCTTGTCTTTTATATACATATTCGATCTAATTACGATTAGAAATCTAATTATGATTAGATTGAAACTAAATCTGATTTAGTGATACATGTATATTAGACAAATACCCTAGGATTTACAACATAGTGCGCAGTTACAACGTAGTTTGTAATTGACATTGGGAAGCGTCACTACAAGTTGTATATCCTTAAACAAAGTTCCTGGTCAAAATTTACTAACACGGGTCGATCAGTAAAATCTGATGAGACCAGTACATGTCGTATATCATGACTTGGTTCGATGGTTTATCCCAATGAACCATGAGTCTCGGGAGACTCATATAGACATGTAGGTGTTTATTTGATAAACACTGAACGACTCACTGAAGATTTCCTAATAGATGGTACACTAACGTCAATAGGAATCTTCTCGAGTTGAGCGAGCATAGTGGACCTTCGACTTGAGATACCACAATGGATATATGAGTTATCCTCCACACTTTGATGGCAGTCACGTCACCGATCTATTTAGATCAGACCTCCGCCTATTCGTTGGGTGTGGACTGATGCTCATGATATCCAGTGCGTATCAAGATAGAATCCGCCAGTCCTGTGTACAGGGCGTAAGTATCCTACACGTGTTTGCGATCTAGTAAATCCATGGCCATGGTATAACTTCGAAAGTAAGTTCCTAGTGTTATTTAGAGATCTTAAATTTGAAAGTCGACTATATTATACCATAAGGATTTGAAGTTCTTATTTATATCCCAAGTATAATATGGATAGCCTGTGACAGAGGGATTATACGTATGCGATGACCTCGACTTGCATAGTTTAGCGAGATTATCTGTGGTCGTCATAATTCATGAGTGGGTGAATTATGGACATGAAATTAGATTTTGTGACGGATAAACCTAAACTTAGAGAGTCTCACAGTATGAAGTGTACTCGTTGAGCACTTGGGCAACGCGTTATGAATAATATAGATTATTCATAATACTTTACCGAATTAAATGAGTTAATTCGAATCGCTTACATGGATAAATGAAAACACATGTTTTCGGGAATTTTGGTCAATTAATAATTAATGTGTATTTGTATTTGATATAAAATTTGATTTGATACATATTAATTAATTGTCAAATGAGATTTTGACACATGCCATTAATATATGTATTTGTTATTTAATGTAAATAAAAATACATATATAATAATAATTATATTAATTAATTATTTAGATATTTAAATGTTAAATATTTGAATAATTAAATAATATCCATATTACATAAAGGTTATGCAATATATTTAATTATTATTGATACATGTGGCATGTTTTAATTAAACTTTAGGTGTGCAAATTTTATTTGTTAACATAAAGTTTGATTTAATTTAATTGGATTAAATTTGGAAAATGACCATAATACCCTCCCTAAGTCGGCAATCACCATTTTTTAAAGGGATTTTTTTTCTTTTCTTGTTAATGGCTTCCCATGGCCGAAACATCCTCCAAAATAACTCTCCAATTTTTGCTTGATGATTCAAGGAAGAAGAAAGTAAAAATTCAAGAAAAAACCTAAAGAAAGTTGAAGATTAGAAGGTAATCTTTAATATTCTTAAGTGTAGAAAATTAGTTTCTTGTTCTTGAATTGTTAGAATGGTTCTAGGGTTTACTTACTTCTTAGAAATTTGGGTTTTTTTTTTTATTTGGAGGATGGAATGGAAGGCTTGAAGCATGTGTGAAGTAGTATTGAGTGATATTATTGTAATATTTATTCAATTTGATCATTTGATGATATGTTTCCATTCTAGAGTGTTATGACCACTCTTGTAATGCCTAGAATTTTTCTTGGGTGCTATAATTGTGGTTATTTGGATTGGTGTTGTGATTAATTTGATTAATGTTGAAAAAGTTGGATTAAAGCATGAAAAATTGATTATTTTTGTTATAAAATCAGATCTGGAAAAACTGGGTTTATTGTGATAAAAATAATGTCATATAAATGTATTGGATGTGTTTTGGGTGTTGGAACAATTGCCGAAAACTGTTTCGGAGTTGAAATATGCGAAAACGGTGAAAAACGGCGTTACCGGGTGACTTTTGAGCCAACCGGGTGACGGCTGTCCAAATAGTGAATTGGTCACTGTTCGGCAACCCATGAACTGCCCTAGCACTATTGGGGCTGACCTGGGCAGCCCTCATGTGCATTGGGCGGTCGGTTTGATCAAAAATATGTTTTATGCCATTTTACGGAAAAACATTTTCGTAAAAGTTTCGTGACGTTTCTTAGTTATTTATGTCGTTATTTGATATCGAATAAATATTTTTAGGTGAAATATAAATGAATTATTCATATTAGATATTGAATAATTCATTTGGTAATTTAAAAAGTTTTAAAATTACGATTTCACCCGAACCGCGAGCTTCCGCTGCGCCTGCGCCAAAACCCCAACAAAACTGGTATCAGAGCAGGTGTGATCCTTCATCCATTACATTTGTCATGCTTGATATATGATATATAATCCAATTTTGATGTTTGCACATGCATGTAATTTAGATATTTCTTGACTTTTCGGTTCTACACTAACGGGAAACGTAGCATATTATGTTTTCTTTGGTAGAATTGAACTATTTAGAAGTTGATCTAGATTATATTCTACATTTGATGTAGAGAAAAGTTTTCTTGTGGAATATCCCCGCTTAAATAAGATAGTAAAGTGACATGTATTGGATGCATGTTACTTGGTCCATCTTGTCAATACGGTTTATGGGTATCTTTCTATGGCTGCATCCGAGAAAGTTCCAAAGCAGTTAGGGTGTAGTTGATAGAATTTTATCCATGTCGGATGTATATTTGATACTAGACAAATTCAAGTGAATGTGGAAATCATAAACATGCCAAAGCTGTCAAGACTACATTGGTAGCTTGAGTTGGTCATTGGCAAGTGAAGCCTTGATATGTCTCATTGTGAACGTGCCAAAGCTGTCATAACGAGAAACGGTCAGGACCAAAATCAAGAGTCACAGTGAGTGTGATTGACAATGAGTTGTCTACCTAATGAATATACGTAGTCGATATCATGCCAAAGCTGTAAGTCGAAATATATTCATGGGGTCCACCTCTCACTATGGAATTCGATTTAATTATTGAATTCCCATTTTTCTTTGGAGATTACGGTATTACGTAAAGTAGTGGGAGACACTGCTGGGTTAAAAATCCATAACTAAAACACTGTGTAATATTATGGAAATGACTGCTTTTGTTTTCCTTTATTCTATATTGTTAATAGTATTATACTTCTAATCCACTGCATGCATATTATTTGAATATGTTTTCTGACTTCATTTTTGGTTGCGTATTTCTAGAATAGGTTCTAGAATGTAAGTTGACTTGGATATTGTTAGATTAGTTAAAACCATCGAGAACTGTTGTTCCAATTTTGTTGAAAATCAAGATGGTCAGTGACTTAGTTACTAAGTCACGATAAGTAATCTAAATAGATATTTTTTTAGGATATAATTGTCTAGAGAGAATAGTTTCTTGTGCGGTAAGAATTGACGTACATTAGTTCATGTCTTGAGATTCTTGACTGGTGACCGGCGTAAACACACACGTATAACGCAAACGCACGTATCGTTCAAGTAGTATAAAAATATCGATCCCACGAGGACTTAATTCCTACTGTTGTTATTAATTATTGATACTATTTATTTACAAGTATCTAATTATAGGGAGAAGAGAATGATTGCTTTTGTTGGTTGAATGTGGATTTGCTAATTAAAATAAAAACAGACTCAAAAGAAAATACTAAGAAAAATAAAAGAAAAGACTCAAAGATCTAGGGTCGTAACTCCACACAATATTATTATAAAGATGAATTGATTCTCTTATCTATGTTAATAAATCAGTTTGCTAACCTGGAACACGAAAATATGCAAAAGCCTCTGTCGATGGTCAGACTCAAATACGCAGTATAACCTAATTGAACCATATATCTATGTCAACCAAATTACCTGGATTCATTAAGATTAAGTTCCAATTGTGGCTACCCCCGCCCGACAGGTATATGTCTATCATGTAAGGAAATCTATTAAAGGGTTATCTATCCTCAAGGAAGATCGTGGGCTATTGAATCTAAGACTGAAACCTAAAATCCATATGTCTAGTTCATTTTAAGTTTACCACATCAATCTTATTGGTGATCAGTCAACAAGAAGCATTAAGCTTAAGACTCAATAAACAAACTAAAGAATTACCCATAAAAAGAAAATCAATTATTAAGTATGAATATTGTGTTTCATCACTTCCCTAGAATAAAAATAAAATGCTGGGGGTTATCGGATCCACTTTTAGAAATCTCAAATTATTATAATATAGAAATTGCCAGTATTATCCAATTAAGTTGAACCAGCCATAAAGGTGGTGTTATTATTTATCCATAAACCAGCCATATAGGCGGAAATTATCTGTCACCTAAAGACCAGCCATATAGGCGGTGTCACATTATGTTACATAATTAAAACCAGCCATTAAGGCAGAATCAACTTTTAATTCATATTATTAAAATTATAATTTCCATATTATAATTAAAGTGAGATTAATCTACCTTTACTATTTATAATTTAGAAATCTCCCTTATTATAATATATAAATCTGCGTGATAATTACCAAACAGCCATATAGGCGGTATCCTGATTAAGTCAAATTAATAATTAATAACCAACCGGCCATATAGGCGGTATCCATGCTTAATCAGATTAAAACCATTTAATAAATAATTACCAACCGACCAATATGGCGGTATCCTTATTAAGTCAGGTTTTAAATAATTTATTTATTATAATTAAGGGAGATTAATCTAAATTATAAAAGTAAAAAAGCTTCACCTTTACCCCATCAGTAAATTAACTACTGAACATAAAAGAACATAAAAGAAAATAAAATAAAATTTATTACAGAAAATAGAAGTTCATAATTAAAATTACTAAAAATAAAAATGCTTAATTTAAATTACAAAAACTTAAACACACAAGATGCAATCCTTAAAGTCCTTACAAAACTCAAGGAAGGCATGATTTGAATTCTGACATCGACCTGAATTTATAGGCCTTGGTAAGGTCCCAGCGTCGCGACGTCAGAATAGTTCAGTGTCGCGACGCCCGTAGATCTTTGACACGTGTTGGCTTGGCTTCGCGAGATCGTGACACGTGTCACTCTTATGTCGGTAGTTGAATTATTGATGTCGGCAACATGTGATGGCGACACATGTCCAGGCGCACGTTAGCATGATCCGCTGAGATTTTGACACGTGGCAGGGTGCATTTTAGCGTAGATGGTGATTGTCGGTATCTTAAGATGATGACACGTGGCAGGCGCATTTTAGCAGATCGGCTGTGATGTTGATACGTGGCACGGTGCACGTTAGCAAGGACTCGGCGCACGTTAGGCGTCGCGACACCAAAGGCTTGCGCGTCGCGACTCGACCAAATTACCATTTTGCCATTTTTTCCAATTTTCACTATTTTGGCCCCAAATCACCATCTACGCTAAATTACCTTTACCACGATGTTTTGCCACACCGGACGAAGTACGTTTGATTGAACCCGAGATATGTTCAATTGGGCATATGAGGTCCCATATTATTACTTTGTTTATTCATGTATTGTTACTTGGTGCGCATGGGCTAATCGTGTGGTTCAGTAAATTAACTACTGAACATAAAAGAACATAAAAGAAAATAAAATAAAATTTATTACAGAAAATAGAAGTTCATAATTAAAATTACTAAAAATAAAAATGCTTAATTTAAATTACAAAAACTTAAACACACAAGATGCAATCCTTAAAGTCCTTACAGAACTCAAGGAAGGCATGATTTGAATTCTGACATCGAGCTGAATTTATAGGCCTCGGTAAGGTCCCAGCGTCGCGATGTCAGAATAGTTCAGTGTCGCGACGCCCGTAGATCTTTGACACGTGTTGGCTTGGCTTCGCGAGATCGTGACACGTGTCACTCTTATGTCGGTAGTTGAATTATTGATGTCGGCAACATGTGATGGTGACACATGTCCTGGCGCACGTTAGCATGATCCGTTGAGATTTTGACACGTGGCATGGTGCATTTTAGCGTAGATGGTGATTGTCGGTATCTTAAGATGATGACACGTGGCAGGCGTATTTTAGCAGATCGGCTGTGATGTTGATACGTGGCACGGTGCACGTTAGCAATGACTCGGCGCACGTTAGTCGTCGCGACGCCAAAGGCTTGCGCGTCGCGACTCGACCAAATTACCATTTTGCCATTTTTTCCAATTTTCACTATTTTGGCCCCAAATCACCATTTACGCTAAATTACCTTTACCACGATGTTTTGCCACACCGGACAAAGTACGTTTGATTGAACCCGAGATATGTTCAATTGGGCATACGAGGTCCCATATTATTACTTTGTTTATTCATGTATTGTTACTTGGTGCGCATGGGCTAATCGTGTGGGTCAAAGGTATTCTATTCGAGGGAAATGCCTAAAGGATACCTTTACCACGATGTTTTTCCGTGCTGGATGAAGTATGTTTGATTGAACGTGAGATACGTTCAATCGGGCATACGAGGTCCTATATAGATGTCGGCAGTGGTCGCATCTCTCTCATCATCATGTTACTTACCTTTTGCATACTATTGACTTCGCTATTCTTCTTTGTTTTTGTCGTTGTTTCGCATTTTTCATTTTCGTATTTGTGTCATGTTTATGTTCGAGTGCTTGTTTTTTTATTATTACTGCCTTTACAATTATTATTTATTTACATCTTTTGCGTTCTTTTGTTTAATATATTTATGGAATTATGAATTTGTCTTCCTTTTCATTTATTGACATTTATGGGTGTGCAATCTTGTGTGTTGATTACATTATCTTGCATGTGTTGCATAAGACCTGGTTATACTATTGCATAAATCTTTTCATTACAATTGGCATAAGTAAGGGACCATTCCGAACCCAATGATTTGAGAACTTCCCTTGCGAGGGGTGAGTGCGGCCTTATATCATTTCCCAGTTCACACTGGGTGGCGACTCCATTTATTTCTCCAGTTTAGTCCCCCAAGGGCTACTCCGTACTCCCGACCGGGCCGCGAGCCCGGGCGTGTCGTCCACTTCTGTACCGCGTCTACAGTCTGGTAACTCCACTGGGGATAGAGAATCGGCCCCGAAATAATGTCTTGTAATGTTTATGATTTTTACTTTAGTTAACCTTGTCTAAAGTTGATTTAACCAAAGGTATTATGAGAGTTAGATAATGATTTGGTGTCTTCCTTCACTCACTACCTTTTTATAACCAAAAGGAAAAGCTGTTTAGACATCTAGATAATCATTTACTCGAAGCTTACCTTGGAATAAATTTAAAGTGATGGACTAATTTGGATGATCTGTTGTTTATTCCTATCACCAAGGCGATAAGAGCCTAAGAGGTAAGGGTATTTATGAGAGTTAGCTCCACCCTCCCTCTGGGGAATTTTCAATAGAGGAATCCATTTGACAGTTATTCATGTATCGTGAAGTCATTTTTGCTCGAAGCGGTGGATCGTTATATGGTACCATCACTCGTTGGCACGTACCTTAAGGTATAAAAAAGGTGTGCTCACTTCGTCTCTCGAACCCTTGAGTGGGGAGACCTAGTTGTGGGCAATCCTTCGCCGGTGGGAGCCTTTATCTATACTCCTATAAACCCGCATGTGAACCATAGTCTTATGACCTATAGAAGCCACCCTTTTATGCTTGTGTTTGGGACCATCATCATTTGGAATCAGTTGGACTTCTTGTCATGAGATGTGAACTTGTTGGGCCATTTAAACTGGGATGAGTTTTTGTCTTATGACAATTGGGCCAAAAGCTTCTAAAATACCGATGGGCCACTTTGTGTTTGGGCCCCCTATCATTTGAAGTTGTTTAGCCACGTTATTGCAAAAGTGTAAACCTATTGGGCCTTTTTCAACTGGGACAAGTTTACACCTCGCAATGATATGATTGAATGCTTTGAAATGATAATGGGACAAATTGTATGAAAACCTTGATGGGTTTAGAAAGTCCAAACATGATCCAAATATGCTAGAAGCATGAGTTCAATATCCGCACTGGCTTTCATCCAGAAAGGATATGCCTTGTTACGACATATTTGTATACTTTTGGACGCTTCTAAGTTCATCCCCATGACCACGGTTGTCGAAAGCCCAATTCGTCATTTTCTAGACAATGGCATGATCTCATAATCGGCTTAGTCCATGTTGTAAATGGGCGGTCTTTGTCTTTTACCGATGGAAAGGGACAGAAGCAGCCAAGGTTCACCCCGTAGCATAGGAGAGAGCAATTTTGTGTACCTTGCATCGGTGCATAGAATAAGCCACATCTAGAACAAAAAATAGGCTTACCACGAGTGTGGGAGAAATAAGGTCGGAAGGATATATTATGTTTGATTACCTCACGTGTTTTATATATTTCATGCATCGCACGCATACATGTACCATGCTAACACGTAGTTTTAAAGCCACCATAGATTTTCGTTGGGTTAGAGAGAAAGGAAGGCTCATTAAAAAACAGTTAGCAAACATGATTGAGTCAGATAATGAGGTTTCCCGTACTGAGCAGTTGCAAGCTTTAGCCACCGCCGTGGCCAGTCTGGCAGTACCCCGTGTAGTGGGAATAGAAAACAATGAGAATGTCAGGCGTGAGGAGCCTCCGAATAGGGTGAGTGATGAGATCCCCGCTTTTGATGATGACATGGCAGAGTATGCCATAGGAAAGGTAGCCGGGTCTCAGGTAGAATTGCAGAAACTCAAGGATCAGGTGGAGTCAGTTACCCGTAAGCTGAAGGGTAAAGATGAAGATTTGCTAGACTACGATGTGATGACTTTCGAGGAGCAGCTGCCTTCTCAGTTCAAGATGCCTAACATAGCCAAGTTCAACGGGAATTGGGATCCGAGGGTCCATCTCCGACAATATGTTTCTGTGATGAGTTCAGTGGGTCTGTCGAAGCGTCAGGTTCAGAAGATGTTTAAGATGTAACCGGAGGGGGCGCCCGTGTTATGGTATCATAGCCTGAAGAGAAAGGTCAAGGATGACTTGAGGGCATTAGCAGAGGCCTTTCCGAATCAGTATGTCACAGATTTGGAGATTGACTTGTCGCTCCGTGACTTGGAGAATACCAAACAGAAGCCGGAGGAGAGCTTCAAGGATTATATAGATCACTAGAGAAGCCAGCTCTTGAAAATGCTGACTCGGCCCTCGGAGAAGGACCAGATCAAGATGATTATTAAGGGCACCAAGCCCTCTATTTATAACAAGCTGAGTGTTGGACAATTATGACCCATAGCATCACTATTTTTACAGAACATGGTGTTGTTGTACAAATTAACTATGTGACAAAGGAAATTGCTCTTTTATCATTTGTAATTGGATTACTCGAATATATAAATGATAAAAGTCCTTATGATTAGTTCCAGATTAATAAGATATGAGACAGTATTAATCCACAAAGGTTTATTCATTAAATATCCCTAGTCGTAGTATTATTGAGACTGGACATTGATAATGCAGAATAGGCTAGTATTACACTTGTGCGTGTTATGGAAGCGTAACATCATAGTTCTCATATATTTGGGTATTGGATACTCATGCAAGTGTAATAGGAGGTTGTGTTTACCGATGGTACGGGAACAGCTTCGCTCTGGATAGACCCCTCGGAATCCCATTGGTAGTATGACTATGTGTCTATAAGAATCTGAATCAGGGTAGGTGTATTTGGTCTTAACCTGAGACTTGCATCGCTAATACTTGCGACAATCAATATACTTTGGTTTTGGTCGTCCGGGGATTTAACAGGTTCTGTGTACGCCTCTTCTGGGTATATTGAGAATCGTAGTGTATTGCGTGTGATGTCAAGATGGAAGTATCACTTCAGTCATATGGAGATGATGATCACACAGGGATACAGAACTGATACTCTAAGTGCTTTAGCCATTGGGGAAGTATGACTTGGTCATGACTTTCCGATCATAAAGAGACTAGTTGTCAGTGATCCGATATATGCTTCGTACGGGGCAGACACAACTCCAGCCCCAGGCCTTGCATGTGACATCTGATACTGGATCGTAATGGGCAATACTACGTATACTACGCTTGACAAAGATCTTGTATTCAGTAGAAGAATATTTTTGGAGAATTGGGTAGGCACGATGCTTTGCTAGAAGCCAACCATGTCTTGTAAATCGATAAATACGTGGTACCGGATACGCACGTATTCAGATAGTCCGATGACCGTATTTACTGCCAACATATCCAGGGATCTATTGGGTCGCATCCCAAAGATTCACCGATGATGTTTGACTAGAACAAAATTAATCTGGGATTAATTATGAGAGAGAATATTAATCTGGGATTAATTAAGAGAGAAAATTAATCTGAGATTAATTACGGCAAGAATTAATCTGGGATTAATTATCAGAGAAAGAATTAATCTGGGATTAATTGCGTCGAGAATTTATCTGGGATTAAATTCGTCGAGAGGAGAGAACGCTATTAATTTGGAATTAATCGGTAAAATAAATTTAATAATTAAATTAGATTTTACTATTTAATATATTTAATTGGGCTAATGTAGGACACAAAAATCGTCGACGCTGTTCTAGGCTCGCGGCCTAGTTGGGAGTACGGAATAGCTTGCGGGGAACTAAACCGGAGAAATAACATTGAGTCGCAACCCAATGAACTGGGAAAATGTGATTTAAGGCCGCACTCACCCCTCGCAAGGGAAGACCTCAAACCGTTGGGTTTGGAATGGTCCCTTACTTATGTCACTTGTAATGATGTGATTTGTGCAATAAACTAACCGAATCTACGCAACATGCTCAAGAACAACCTATATCTAAAAGATAAATCCTATGTCTAAGTTTACATGCTTGAAAAGTAAGTTATCACCACGGCAAACACACAATAACACACTGCAATCCCATGAACATGCTTCAATCATATAATGCGGAAAACAAATAACAACATAAACATAATGAAAATTCCAAACACAAAATAAATAACTAATCATGCTTAAAAAATAAACAACTAAATCATGCTTAAAGATAAATAACATACTAAACTAAATCATGCTTACAAAGATAAATAACGTACTAGCAACCTAATCATGCTCAAATACATGGTTGGATTAAATGAAATACGTGTGTCTCTCAAGTGGTACGTGGCGTTGTATCCCAAGTGCAAACCGCACTACCATCCATTCGGATTCAGCTACAGAATTTACGTCCGGGTTTCCATCCGATATACCACCAAAGAGAACACGCATTCCGTTCATCCGGAATTCACATCATGCCTCAACAAACGACTCTCATGCGATAATATATTAAAATAAATAAAGAAACGAAAGATAATAAGTAAAAAGGGTGCCCTCAGGTCTAACCTCTTTTGTCGTCTCTTAAAAGCGCGTTACACGGACGTCGGAAAGGTTGATGTTCCGCAACTTTTCTGGTTCACTAATCCAACATTTTTCCTCGCTGTTTCGCTGTCTGGGCTGCTGTTTTCTCTTTGTTTCACTGTTGTTTTTGTTGTATTTTTCTGGTCACTGTTTTAAGGTAATAGGGGACTGTTTTTTGGTGGTTTTTGGAGGGTTAAGGGTTGCGGTCTTTGGACTGTTTTAAGGGTCTAATATGCGGTTGTTTATGGGGTTTTATGGTGCGCCTGAACTAGGCAGTAAGGGGGTTTGTGTGTTCGGTTTTTGGGCATTGCAAGGAGGGCAATTTACGTGCAGTTTGGAGTGATGATATGCGGCTATTTGGGTTCTTTATGAGTGCAGTTTGGAGTGATGATATGCGGCTATTTAGGCTGTTTGTGGAGGAGGTTATGTGCGTGAAGTTTACTGGATGAAGGGCTATGTGGCATGATTTTGTTGACTGGTTATGGGGCTAGTGAGTGGAGGCTGGTGCGTTGATTGTGCTAGGTCAAAGAGCTTCTTATGTGAGTAGGTTTTAGGTGGCTAATGCGTGAATGGTTTTGAGTGAGGTTATCAGGTGCGTGGAAGGAGGGCTGGATGCTTGGTGCGTGACTGGGCGAGGCTTATGGACGGCAAATGGTGAAGGCCAAAGGGGAGTGTATGCGTGCAATGAAGGGCATAATTTCTTGTGATTTGCGTGAATGTGCTCTGATTGTTTCTTGTGAGAATATTGTGTGTATGAGCTCTAGGGTTTAGATGTGTGGTGAAAGGTTCTTTTTATAGGCAAATGGGGTGGGGTTTACCTTGTTTGAGAAGGAGAAGGCTTTGTGCATTAATGGGATATCTTTTTAAATTAGTATGGGATAAGGAAATCTTTTAATTAGGGAAGTGATTTGATTTATTTTGATTTATTCTTCTTTAGTTAAGGATATGATTTGGTTTATTTAGGCAAGGGATCCATGGGATTCATTTAATTTAGGAAGTGGATTTGGCTTGATTTATGCATGTGTTTAATGTGATTTTTGTTATTTAGGGAGGTGTTGGGCGTGACTTTGGGTCTTGTTTGGGTGTGACTTTGGTCCATTTGGTGGGCTTGGATGTTTGGTTTAGTGGGGTATGGGCTTGGTGTGTATCTTGTGAGGTTTTGGGCTAATGGTGTGCTTTGAAACAGAGGTCCAACAAGCGAACCTGAAGCTAATCCAACGAGTTAAATCCAACAATGATGTCGATTCTTGACTTTTCCATTTCGACGTTCGTTTCCCGCGGCTTCCACAATCTAAGGAGGTAGTGTCTCCATACGAGACTCATCATCGGGACTTATATGCAAAAATGCAGTGCCTATAGTCGCCCCCACTTTGATGGGACTTGTGCAGTGTGTGACAATGACAATCCTATCGAAGTACGTGTAATGCATTTTTACTTACTTGGCTCGCCAGCTGCCACTTGACTTGCATGTTGTGTTGAGTTGAGTTTATTTTGTTGCAGTGGGCCCTCGACCCTGGGATGCATCCCGGAACTGCAACTGATGTGTGGGCCCTCGACCCTGAGTCACATCCTGAAAGTGATGATGTAGTGGGCCCTCGACCCTGGGACACATCCCGGAACTACAACTGATGATGTAATGGGCCCTCGACCTTGGGACGCATACCGGAACTGCAACCGACAACGGGGGCCCTTGACCTTGGGACGCCTCCCAATACCGCTGACAATGTGGGCCTCACCCTCAATTTGATGATGTAGTGGGTCCTCGACCCTAGGACGCATACCGGAACTACAACTGATGATGCAGTGGGCCCTCGACCCTGGGACTCATCCCGAAACTGCAACTGATGTGTGGGCCCTCAACCCTGAGTCACATCCTGAAAGTGATGATGTAGTGGGCCCTCGACCCTGAGACGCATCCTGAAACTACAACTGATGATGCAATGGGCCCTCGACCCTGGGATGCATCCCAGAACTACAACCGACAATGGGGGTGCCTCGACCCTGGGCATCCCAATACCGCTGACAATGTAGGCCTCGCCCCCAGACTGATTATGTAGCAGGTCTTTGACCCTGGGATGCATCCCGAAACTACAATCGATGATGCAGTGGGCCCTCGACCCTGGGATGCATCCCGGAACTGCAACTGATGTATGTGCCCTCGACCCTGAGTTGATACTGATGTGGGCCACGTCCTAAACTGATACTGATATGGGCCTCGCCCCAAACTGATACTGATATGGGCCTCACCCCCATGCTGATACTGATATAGGCCTCGTCCCTAAACTGACACTGATATGGGCCTCGCCCCCATGCTGATACTGATATAGGCATCGCCCCTATGCTGATACTGATATGGGCCTCGCCCTAAACTGATACTGATATGGGCTTCGCCCCAAACTGATACTAATTTGGGCCTTGCCCCCAAACTGATACTGATATGGGCCTCGCCTCCATGCTGATACCGATAGGGGCCTCGCCCCAAATTGATACTGATATGGGCCTCGCCCCAAATTGATACCGATATAGGCATCGCCCCAGGAGTGCCATACCCGGCAAGACTAATACTGATAATGATGTGGGCCTCGCCCCCAGAGTGTCATACTCGGCAAGACTGATACTAGTGATGTGATGATTCATTTCAATATATTGTACTCTCTCTCACGAGATAATCCTGATAGCTAAACATTTTTTCGTCCTCAACGAATGCTTCATGTCAAAACCAGAGAATCTTCAAAGTACTTGATACACTCAACTCCGATCATCTGAATAGGTGATCCGAACTAGACTCCTAGTGTGTATGTGCCAAGGCTCTTTTACAGCTTATTCCTTAAGTAAGCCAACTCGATGATTTCGTCTCAGAGAATCGGATCAGTGGGTCTAACCAACCTGGATGTCTTAATCACATTATATGATTACTTCGTCATACTCAACATGATATGGTCTTTTTTTTTCTTGGTTCTTTCTTTTCATTCTTTTTCTTTTTCTTTTTCTATTTTCTATTTTCTTTCTTTTCTTTCTTTCTTTTTCGTTCTTTGACACACCAACCCTTTAAGGTAGCATTTCTCCTCATGGTGGTCCTAATACTCGCCCATGGGTAGCTTCACGCTTATCGGTTATAGGCGGTCCATTTTTTCTTTTCTTTTCATTGTAGAGACTTTTTCTTTATTTCCGACCATATCATATATCGTAGCATCAGTAAACCAGGGTGGACATCCAGGCAAACGGTCATTCACTGATCCATCATCTCTCTAACTAGTCATCTTGCCAACCACTCAGGCTTCCACTGTTGAGATCCAGTAATCAAGTGCTATTGAGTCTAGCCGAGATCAATCAATTCAGAATACCGGACGAGAGCACATCTCGCACTTATCGTTTCTAAGGTTTCTTCATGCAGCAAACAATGTCATCACCGGACATATGCCTAACTATCAAAGACTTCTCTCTCTCTCTCTCCCTCTTTTTGTTTTTTCACTCACTCCACGGATTCTTCCTTTCTACTGCTGATAATGTAAGCTTCGCCCCCTAGGATCCATTCCTGAAACTTATACTGATATGGGCCTTAACCCTGTGATTCCTTCCTGAGACTAATACTGATGCGGGCCTCAACCCGGTGATTCATTCCTGAAACTATCGTGGCCTCAACCCCATGATTCATTCCTAAAACTGATGACACTGTACTATTGCTGCTTCTGGTTGGCTTGCATTTGCCGCTTTCTCTTTTTCTCCATTGAAACCTATGAATACAAACAAAACAAAACACAAAAATAATGCAAGTGCGTTACATGTATGTATACATGCATGAATGAGTTTCCTATTCCGTTGGGTTAGGTCTTCCGCCAATTCTCTTGGTGACTGCTCGGTCTTCCATTCCTCAAGCAAAGTACTGTTTCAATTTTTCTACATTGATCGGCTCGGTGAACTCATTCCATTCTAAATCTGACAGTCTCACTGCCCCATTTCTCATTACTTAATGGCTAGCCTGTCTTTTCTGCTTGATTCTTCCGAGGATTCCCCGAGTTCTAAACATCGATGAGTATCATAGTACCAGTGTTGAATGCTTTTGTCAAATATACTCATATTGCAGGTTGAAAGGAAGAGACTCAGACAAGTAAGCGAAATGAACGTATTTATTATCATTAAAAAGGTTCGAACAAATAGATAAAATCAATGTCTTTAAAAATGCAGGATCAAATAAACTAGGAGGAACAGCTTCATCATTCGCAGCACTGCCTTCTTCCTCGGCCTATGGTTCTTCACCGTTGTCATCCCCTATCCCCATGTAAGCAGCTTGGTGGTTGAGGGTTCGGAGGACAAAGGTTTCGGGCAAGCCGGATTTGATCATGTAGGTGGGTGGTGGAACGGAGTGGTAGTTAGACAAGTGGTTATGGTATGTGTTTGTCTGTTCTTTCTCTGGGTCGGGTATTTTATGGGTGTCAATGAGGTCTTGGATCTCGTGCCTAAGGAGGAGGCAGTTGTCAGTTTCGTGACCCTTTTGTTGGTGGAAGTAACAGCATAAGTTCAAGTCAAGGTAATGTGGCACAGGGTTTAGAAGTGGTTTAGGTTCTAAGAGTTTTAGGAGCCCTTGCATCTTCAACTTTTCAAACACCTTCGATAGAGGCTTACCAAGGTTGGAGAATCGCCTATTTCTGATGGCAGTAACCTCGGCAGTAGCGAGCTTGGTCTCAGAATGCCCCCCAAAAGTCCTCATATTCTGGCCATAAAACTTTTTGTTCTCAGCTTCTTCCTCTTCAATGTCCATGACGGTTTCCCTCAGCTGTCGGAAATCTGCAATCATGGAGGTCATCCTCCTCAACTTGCCGTAGATCGAGGGTTTAGTACCCTTGATAATCATCTTTATCTGGTCCTTCTCCGAAGGCCGAGTCTGCATCTTCAGAAGCTGACCTCTCCAGCGGTCTACATAGTCTTTAAAGCTCTCCTCCGGGTTTTGCTTAGTATTCTCCAAGTCATGGACTGGCAAGTCGATCTCTAAGTCTATAACATATTGCTTCAGAAAAGCCTCAGCCAGTTCCCTCAAATCTTCCTTAACCTTTTTCTCAAGGCTGTGATACCACACTACATGTGCCCCCTCGAGTGACATCCCAAACATCTTTTGGACTTGGCGCTGTGACAGGCCCACTAAACTCATCACCGAGACATATTGCCGCAGATGGACCCTCGGGTCTCCATTTCTATTAAATTTGGCAATGTCGGGCATTTTAAACTGAGCTAGCAGCTGCTCCTCGAAGGTCATCGCCTCATAATCCAACAAGTCCTCATGTTTCCTCTTCAGTTTACGGGTAACCGACTCCATCTGATCACG
Organism: Zanthoxylum bungeanum; assembly: GCA_019454045.1. Classification (NCBI taxonomy): domain Eukaryota; kingdom Viridiplantae; phylum Streptophyta; class Magnoliopsida; order Sapindales; family Rutaceae; genus Zanthoxylum; species Zanthoxylum bungeanum. The sequence continues at coordinate 17,129 of SKCR01039748.1, forward strand.
GAGCTTCTATATCTCAGCCTGAGACCCGGCTATTCTCCCAGCGGCATATTCGGCCATATCATCATCAAACACATGAGCATCATCTTCTATCTACTTGGAGGGCTCTCACGCCTCTCATTTTCAGATCTTCCTGCGGCGCGGGGCACATGGCGGCAGTCAAAGCTTGCAGTTGTTTAGTTATTTTGGTGAGGTTAGCTTCAATCTGATCCATTCGAGACCCCTCGTTGATTGATTCACTCATGTTCAATGATGGCCTTTTGATTAGTCTCCCATCTTCCCTAACCCAACGGGAATCTATGGTGTCTTTTAAGATCGTGTGTCAGTGTGTATGCGTGCAATGCATGTAATGCATAAATTCATAAAAATTCTATACTAATTGGCCCATTATCATTCTAAAGTGTTCAATCACATTATTGGGCAGCGTAAACTTGTCCCAGTTGAAAAGGCCCAACATGTTTACACTTTTGCGATAACATGGCTAAACAACTTCAAATGATAAGAAGCCCACACATAAAGTGGCCCATCAGCATTTTAGAAGCTTTTGGCCCAACTGTCAAAGGACACGAACTCGTCCCAGTTTAAATGGCCCAACAAGTTCACATCTTTTGACAAAAGGTCCAATTGGATCCAAATGACGAAGGTCCAAAACATAAACACAAAATAAATAATTTCTATTAGTTCTACGACTAAGGTTCTCATGTGGGTTTACAAGAGTGCGAACAAAGGCTCTCGTTGACGAAGGATTGCCCACAACTAGGACTCCCCACTCAAGGGTTCAAGCGACCAAGTGAGCGCACCTTTTTTTATACCTTACGGTACGTGCCAATGAGTTAAGGTGCGTGACTGACTGTCAAATGGATTTCCCATTGTAGATTCCCCATAGGGAGGGCGGAGCGAACTCTCTTAAAAACCCAAGCCTCTTAGGCTCTTATCGCTTGGTGATAGGAATAAACAACGAGTCCTCCAAATTAGTCCATCACACTAGGCTATGAGTAGATGATTATCTAAGTGCCTTCATAACTTTTCCTTATAGAAAGGTAGTGAATGAAGGAAGACACCAAACCATTATCTAACCTTGAAAAGTGCCTTTGATTAAACCCCTTTCAACCCACGGTAAACACGGTTAACTAAAGCACAAATCACTTACAAGACATTATTTCGGGGCCAATTCTCTATCCCCAGTGGAGTCGCCAGACTGTAGGACACAGAAATCGGCGACGCTATTCTAGGCTCGCGGCCTAGTTGGGAGTACGGAATAGCTTGCGGGGAACTAAACCGGAGAAATAACATGGAGTCGCAACCCAGTGAACTGGGAAAATATGATTTAAGGCCGCACTCACCCCTCGCAAGGGAATACCTCAAACCGTTGGGTTCGGAATGGTCCATTACTTATGTCACTTGTAATGATGTGATTTGTGCAATAAACTAACCGAATCTACACACTATATCTAAAAGATAAACCCTATGTCTAAGTTTACATGCTTGAAAAGTAAGTTATCACCACGACAAACACACAATAACACACGAAAATTCCATGAACATGCTTCAATCATATAATGCGGAAAACAAATAACAACATAAACATAATGCAAATTCCAAACACAAAATAAATAACTAATCATGCTTAAAAAATAAACAACTAAATCATGCTTAAAGATAAATAACATACTAAACTAAATCATGCTTACAAAGATAAATAACGTACTAGCAACCTAATCATGCTCAAATACATGGTTGGATTAAATGAAATACGTGTGTCTCTCAAGTGGTACGTGGCGTTGTGTCCCAAGTGCAAACCGCATTACCATCCATTCGGATTTGACTACGAAATTTACGCCCGGGTTTCCATCCGATATACCACAAAAGAGAACACGCATTCCGTTCATCGGGAATTCACTTCATGCCTCAACAAATGACTCTCATGCGATAATATATTAAAATAAATAAAGAAATGAAAGATAATAAGTAAAAAGGGTGCCATCAGGTCTAACCTCTTTTATTGTCTCTTAAAAGCGCGTTACACAGCCGTCGAAAGGGTTGATGTTCCGTAACTTTTCTGGTTCACTTATCCAACATTTTCCCTCGCTGTTTCATTGTCTGGGCTGCTGTTTTCCCTCTGTTTCGCTGCTGTTTCTGTTGTATTTTTCTGGTCATTGTTTTAAGGTAATAGAGGACTATTTTTTTGCGGGTTTTGGAGGGTTAAGGGCTGCGGTCTTTGGACTATTTTAAGGGTCTAATATGCGGCTGTTTAGGGGGTTTTATGGTGCGGCTGAAATGGGCAGTAAGGGGGTTTGTGTGTTCGGTTTTTGGACAGTGCAAGGAGGGCAGTTTGCGTGCAGTTTGGAGTGATGATATGCGGCTATTTGGGTTCTTTATGCGTGCAGTTTGGAGTGATGATATGCGGCTATTTGGGTTGTTTGTGGAGGAGGTTATGTGCGTGAAGTTTACTGGATGAAGGGCTATGTGGCGCTGATTTTGTTGACTGGTTAGGGGGCTAGTGAGTGGAGGCTGGTGCGTTGATTTTGCTAGGTCAGAGAGCTGCTTATGTGAGTAGGTTTTAGGTGGCTAATGCGTGAATGGTTTTGAGTGAGGTTAGCAGGTGCGTGGAAGGAGGGCTGGATGCTTGGTGCGTGAATGAGCGAGGCTTATGGACGGCAAAGGGTGAAGGCCAAGGGGGAGTGTATGCGTGCAATGAAGGGCATAATTTCTTGTGATTTGCGTGAATGTGCTCTGATTGTTTCTTGTGAGAATATTGTGTGTATGAGCTCTAGGGTTTAGATGTGTGGTGAAATGTTCTTTTTATAGGCAAAGGGGGTGGGGTTTACATTGTTTGAGAAGGAGAAGGCTTTGTGCATTAATGAGATATCTTTTTAAATTAGTATGGGATAAGGAAATCTTTTAATTAGGGAAGTGATTTGATTTATTTTGATTTATTCTTCTTTAGTTAAGGATTTGATTTGGTTTATTTAGGCAAGGGATCCATGGGATTCATTTAATTTAGGAAGTGGATTTGGCTTGATTTATGCATGTGTTTAATGTGATTTTTGTTATTTAGGGAGGTGTTGGGCGTGACTTTGGGTATTGTTTGGGCGTGACTTTGGTCCATTTGGTGGGCTTGGATGTTTGGTTTAGTGGGGTATGGGCTGGGTGTGTATCTTGTGAGGTTTTGGGCTAAGGGTGTGCTTTGAAACGGAGGTCCAACAAGTGAACCTGAAGCTAATCCAACGAGTTAAATCCAACAACGATGTCAATTCTTGACTTTTCCCTTCCGACGTCCGTTTCCCGCAGCTTCCACAATCTAAAGAGGTAGTGTCTCCATACGAGACTCATCATCGGGAATTATATGCAAAAATATAGTGCCTACAACTAAATAATATATATTATATATATTAATTGAAATTGGATTTCAATAAGAAATTAAATTGAATTTTAATTTTAGCGAACGATTTAATTTGAAATTAATTCGCGAGCGATTTTCGTAATAATTTTACTGGGTATTATTAATTAATTAAATTGGATTTAATTATATCGCGACGGAAAATTCGTTTAATCGGATTAAACGAATCCGAGCCCGAAGTGTGTTGAGCAAGCCCACTTGAATTTTGAATTTAAAGTGGGGCCCACTTCACTTACATCATTAGTCACATTTGATGATTGATATGGGTGATAGATTTTGGTGGAATCTTGTAAAACACTCTTTTTCCTTTTGAAAATGAAAGAAATACAATTAAAATGATTTTTTGGAATTTCATTTTTTTTTTTTTCTCTCCTTGGCCGACAAATGGCTTTTGTTGTTTGATAGGCCGAATGGCCTTATTTACTTGATGGCCGATTGGCCTCTGACATATATAAGCCATTTTTGACTTTTCAAATGAGATGAGTTTTGGCTAAATAAAAAGTACATAGAAAGCAGCTTTGGTTTTCGAAATTAAAAAGTAGCTTTGCCTCTGTTTCTTTTGATTTTGCCAAAAAGCAACCTTTGACTTTTCTTTGAGAATTAAAAAAGTAATTGCTCTCTGTCTTCTTTTCATTCTTGGCCGAGAAAAGCATTTTGGATTCATTTTCTTTTTGAAGAATGTCCACTGCACTTGCCTAGCCCGAATGAAACAACGCCTAAAGAAAGAGCAAAAGGCTCTCTGTCTTTTGAAGACTACTTGGCCGAATGGCCTCATTTCAAAAGGGCCGATTGCTTCCCTCTCTCTCGAGCAAATTTGTTTCTCCTTGGGAGATCAAATTTATTCCATTTGTTCTTATTAGCACATAAGTGAGTCAAATGATGGTGATAGGGATACTCACCCAAGAGCTTGGAAGCTTCAACATCCATGAAAGTTTTGAAAGTTAAAGCCGATCAATGTAAGTTTATTCCGCAAATTTCTTGATTTATTCACACACGAATCACGCTTAGAGATCTCGTGGTATGTCTAGGACACTTACAATGGTATCAGAGCGAGATCTAAGCATGATTTAATTTCTAGGGTTTATAGACTTTAATTTGAGATTTTATGCTTAGAGCTTGATTTTGCCTAAATTGATGATTTGGTTGAGTTTATATGATGTTGAATTAGATTTGTATATAATTGGATTTGTGATAAATTGATTATATCGAAAATCCCCAAAATCCATGCATGGCCGAAAATTACCCTAGGAAGCTCATGGTTAATTTTTTGAATTAAATGATTTAACATGAAATTGAATATTAATTGTTGATTTAATTAGATTGAAATCAAAATTGGATGTTAATTTCATGTATTGCCGTGAGATGTGAAGCATGTTATAGAATTGATTTTGCCCCAATTTTGTGTTGGACATGAATGTGGTAATTAGGCATGATTAATTAGATTAAATTAATGTTTTGGAAACATTAGGTTAATTAATTAATTATGGTGATTGTACTTTAATTGAATTAATATGCATGTTTGTAATGTTGTATTAATTTAATTGTTGTATTTGGGCTAATGGACTTGGTTGGGCCAAATTTTAATCTTGGATTATATTTGGGCCTAAACCATTTCCATAAAGTCCAAAATATAACAATTGGGCCTTTAAAATTTTAATTGGGCCTAATGAGCTTAAATTGATTTTTGGCATAGGGTGATTCCTAATTGGGCATTGGCATCTTGGGTTTGACCCATAATTGCCAAAGCCCAAGCCTAAAGAATTATTAAAAGCACATTGGACTTTAATTGAATAGTATTTTATACTAATTGGGTCTTTGAGACCCATTTTGATTGGATTTGGAATCCATGTCTTTAAGGCAGATGATAAGTGTAGTTATTAATTTGGAATTAAATATGAATTAGTATTGGATACAATTTAAATTGGATTTAAAATTGTAGTTCGATATAATTCAAGAATACTTAATTTGAGTATTTATTCTTAAACGAGTTTGACTCGAGCAAATCAAATCGTTGTATGAACATTGGATGGTCATTAATCAAAGATAATTGGATTAGATTCATTGATAACAGGCTTTGTGTGAATACTTGGATGTATGTATGAATAATGTATATCGGATGAATATTAGAAGGGTGAGGACAATTTTGGAAATTGTTATAATAAATTTAGAATTTATTAAATTGGATCTGCGTGTCCAGCCTATTACCTATTTTCTCATTGTATTTCTCTTCTCACCTATTCCCCTCAATGTAAATGAGGTTTCTTTAGAAGTATTATGTAATTGAGTAGAAGTAAGAATAATGCTAGCGGGAGAAAGAAAAGTGAGAGATTTTTTCTAGGAACAAATTGTATTATATATCCATCCGCATATCATTATTAATTTTATCGCGCCTTATTAAGCTTTTAGAATGCATACTTAAGGGTGTATGATGAGACCTAATCAAAGATAATAAATTGTTTGCCAATTTACGCGAAAAACCCTCAACAAATATTAAGCATTTTCCTTCCATTGAGTGATTCTCTCTCAAGATCCAAGATTGGCACTGGTTTGTTAGCCAAAGTCAATACCTTTTTCCATCGCGGATGTGTTTGAATCATGAAGGCTTTGTTCCATATCGTATGTCTTGTCTTGTGATTTGTTGGCCAAAGTCAAGATCACTTCTTGTCCATCGACATCGATTACGAAGCTTTCCAAAGTCAATGGGTCCCGCTTAACTGGAATCATTAAGCTTGTTGCCATGATTAAATCTATTCGGATAATGCTTGTTGTTGCTGCATGTTTCATTTATGAAATATGACAATTGGACGCCAAAACCACTTTCCTTAACGAAAACCTTTTGTAGGATGTTTGTATGCAACATCCTGACAGTTTTATCGTGCCAAAACATGGAAACAAGGTTTGCAAGTTAAATCGATCCATTTATGGATTGAAGCAAACATTGCGTTCTTGGAACCAGCGTTTTGATGTAATCATAATGGTATATGATTTAATTCAAAATGAAAATAATTCTTATGTATATAAGAAGGTTAGTGGGAGCGCACTGATAATAAATGTCTTATAAGTTGATGATGTATTGCTTCTTAGCAATAACATTCCCATACTAAAATCGGTGAAAGCTTTGCTTTCATCAAAAAATTCTCCATAGAATACCTGGGAGAAGCAGGTTTTATTATAGGAATAAAGATCTACTAGGATAGATCTAGAAAGCTGCTGACACTCTCTCAGTGTTCGTATATTTTGATATGTACGTGACCTGATGTCTCATATGCTTTGAGCATATGTAGACGCAATCAGGCCAATCCAAGTGATGGTCACTAGATTGATGTAAAGAACATCTTTGAGTATCTTGGACGAACTAAGGATGCTTTCTTCAAATATGGGGAAATGAGAACTTGGGGTAACTAGGTTCACCGCTGTAAGTTTCCAAACCGATGAAACAACTGTAAGTCGCAATAAGGGTACTATATAGTTTGAATAACAGAACAGTGAGCTGGAAATCTTCCAAGCAATATACTGTTGCCGAATAAACAACAAGAGCCGAACATTGCTGCAGCTGATGCAGCAATAGAAGCATTTTGGATCTAAATAATCCTAATTGGATTAGGAGTAGTTCTGTTAGTAGCTGAGCTAGGCTACAGCGCAGACTAAGGAACCGTGGTCTCATCAATAATCCAAGTATGTACTTCAACTATTTCATCTGATTCGTAAGATCATACATCGTGGTGATGTGATGATCGAATAAATCGCATCAGATGATAACATTGCAAATCCGCTAACGAAAGCTGTTTCTCAGCAGAAGTTTGAGCGACCAGTACATAGTTCAGGTGTAGAACACTTGAGTGATTGGCTATAGGCCAAGTGGGAGATTGTTGGACAATTATGACCCATAGCATCACTATTTTTATAAAACATGGTGTTGTTGTACAAATTAACTATGTAACAAAGGAAATTGCTCTTTTATCATTTGAAATTGGATTACGCGAATATATAAATGATAAAAGTCCTTATGATTAGTTCCGGATTAATAAGATATGAGACAATATTAATCCACAAAGGTTTAATCATTAAATATCCCTAGTCGTAGTATTATCGAGACTGGACATTGATAATGCGGAATAGGCTAGTATTACACTTGTGCGTGTTATGGAAGCGTAACGGCATAGTTCTCATATATTTGGGTATTGGATACTCATGCAAGTGTAATATGAGGTTGTGTTTACCGATGGTACGGGAAAAGCTTCGCTCTCGATAGACCCATCGGAATCCCATTGGTAGTATGACTATGTGTCTATGGGAATCCGAATCAGGGTAGGTGTATTTGGTCTTAACCTGAGACTTGCATCGCTAATACTTGCGACAATCAATATACTTTGGTTTTGGTCGTCTGGGGCTTTAACAGGTTCTGTGTACGCCTCTTCTGGGTATATTGAGAATCATAGTGTATTGGGTGTGATGTCAAGATGGAAGTATCACTTCAGTCATATGGAGATGATGATCACACAGGGATACAGAACTGGTACTCTAAGTGCTATAGCCATCGGGGAAGTATGACTTGGTCATGACTTTCCGATCATAAAGAGACTAGTTGTTAGTGATCCGATATATGCTTCGTACGGGGCAGACACAACTCCAGCCACAGGCCTTGCATGTGACATCTGATACTGGATCGTAATGCGCAATACTACGTATACTATGCCTGACAAAGATCTTGTATTCAGTAGAAGAATATTTCTGGAGAATTGGGTAGGCACGGTGCTTTGCTAGAAGCCAACCATGTCTTGTAAATCGGTAAATACGTGGTACCGGGTACGCACATATTCGGATAGTCCGATGACCGTATTTACTGCCAACATATCCAGGGATCTCTTGGGTCACATCCCAAAGATTCACCGATGATGTTTGACTCGAACAAAATTAATCTGGGATTAATTATGAGAGGGAATATTAATCTGGGATTAATTAAAAGAGAAAATTAATCTGGGATTAATTACGGTAAGAATTAATCTGGGATTAATTATCAGAGAAAGAATTAATCTTGGATTAATTGGGTCGAGAATTTATCTGGGATTAAATTCGTCGAGAGGAGAGAACGCGATTAATTTAGAATTAATCGGTAAAATAAATTTAATAGTTAAATTAGATTTTACTATTTAATTTATTTAATTGGGCTAAATAATATATATTAGATATATTAATTGAAATTGGATTTCAATAAGAAATTAAATTGAATTTTAATTTTAGCGAACGATTTAATTTTGAATTAATTCGCGAGCGATTTTCGTAATAATTTTACTGGGTATTATTATTTAATTAAATTGGATTTAATTATATCGTGACGGAAAATTCGTTTAATCGGATTAAACGAATCCGAGCCCGAAATGTATTGAACAAGCCCACTTGAATTTTGAATTTAAAGTGGGGCCCACTTCACTTACATCATTAGTCACCTTTGATGATTGATATGGGTGATGGGTTTTGGTGGAATATTGTAAAACACTCTTTTGCCTTTTGAAAAGGAAAGAAATACAATTAAAAAGATTTTTTAGAATTTCATTTTATTTTTTTTTTCTCTCCTTGGCCGACAAATGGCTTTTGTTGTTTGATAGGCCGAATGGCCTTATTTACTTGATGGCCGATTGGCCTCTGACATATATAAGCCATTTTTGACTTTTCAAATGAGATGAGTTTTGGCTAAATAAAAAGTAAATAGAAAGCAGCTTTGGTTTTCGAAATTAAAAAGTAGCTTTGCCTCTGTTTCTTTTTATTTTGCCAAAAAGCAACCTTTGACTTTTCTTTGAGAATTAAAAAAGTAATTGCTCTGTGTCTTCTTTTCATTCTTGGCCGAGAAAAGCATTTTGGATTCATTTTCCTTTTGAAGAATGTCCACTGCACTTGCCTAGACCGAATGAAACAACGCCTAAAGAAAGAGCAAAAGGCTTTCTGTCTTTTGAAGACTACTTGGCCGAATGGCCTCATTTCAAAAGGGCCGATTGCTAGGGCAAATTTGTTTCTCCTTGGGAGATCAAATTTATTCCATTTGTTCTTGCTAGCACATAAGGGAGTCAAATGATGGTGATATGGATACTCACCAAGAGCTTGGAAGCTTCAACATCCATGAAAGTTTTGAAAGTCAAAGCCGATCAATGTAAGTTTATTCCGCAAACATCTTGATTTATTCACACACGAATCACGCTTAGAGATCCGTGGCATGTCTATGACACTTACACTGAGGAGAATGACCTCCATGATTAGTGACTTTTGACAACTCAGAGAAACTGTCATGGGTATCGAGGAAGAGGAAGCCGAGAATCGGAAGTTTTACAGCCAAAATAGAAGGACCATTGGGGGGCCTTCAGGGACAATGCCCGCTACTGTTGAGGTCGTTGCTGTTAGAAACATGAGATTCTTCAATCTTGGTAAACCTTAGTCAAAGGTGTTGGAAAAGCTGAAGATGCAAGGACTACTAAAACCTTTAGAACCTAGACCATTTCCAAACCCTGTGCCACCTCACCTCAACCTAAACCTGTACTGTTACTTCCATCAAGAAAAAGGCCATGACACCGACAACTGCACCCGCCTCAGGCATGAGATCCAAAACCTCATTGACGCTCATAAGATACCCGACCCAGAAAAAGAACAACCTAACACACACAGAAACCCTCTACCCAACTACCACTCTGTTCCACCACCCACTTACATGATCAACTCTGGCCTACCTGAAGGCCTTGTTCTTCGAACCCTCAACCACCAAGCCTTTTGCATGGAGATATGGAACAACAGTAGTGAAGTTGTAATGGAGCAGGGGATAGATTCCTGGAAAAACTTCTTGGGCAATGACAAAGAGAATAAGGAATAGAAAGAAGAAATACTACAGTCGGAGAATCTGACACTCGAATAAAACAAGACTGCAGATGACGAAGACGTTTATTTTTGTAATCTCACATTTATTAGTCATAAAGACATTATTTTGCTTACTTGTTCGAATATTTTCGGTTTACATTATAATATGCGTGACATAAGCGTATTTGACATTAATTCGACAAAGGCAAAAGCATTTAAATATGCGTGACATAAGCGTATTTGACATTAATTCGACAAAGGCAAAAGCATTTAATCTTGGTACATCCGAAAACCCGGAGGGAATTTTAATTACAAGTAAGGAGCAAAATAGAATTGACAGAAAGAAACTGTAAGCAAGCTCTGGGGGCGACCAAAGACATTTGTAGGCGAAGGGCGCCAAAAAGCACCAACAAGGCCTAACCCATCGGAATAGGAAATACTTCCATGCATACATGCATACACGTCACATGCACGCAATCTTTGTCTTGTTTTTGTTCGCAGGTTTTGAAGAAAAGCGGCCAAGACACACAGTTCGGGAATAAAGCCCACTCTAAAAAAAGTTTGAAAATAAAGCCCACATTCAGCACAGTTTGGGAATAAAGCCCAGGAAACAAAGCCCACGTGCAACAAAGCCTAGAGAACAAAGCCCAGGGAATAAAGCCCACATTCAATACAACTCAGGAATAAAGCCCACAATCCACACAGTTCGGGAAAAAAGCCCAGGGAACAAAGCACACTCTTAACACAGTTCGGGAACAAAGCCCAAGGAACAAAGCGCACAATCAACACAGTTCGGGAACAAAGCCCACTCTTATCTCAATTCGGGAACAAAGCCCACTCTCAACACAGTTCGGGAACAAAGCCCACTCTCTACACAGTTCGGGAACAAAGCCCAGGGAACAAAGCCCACATTCAGTACATCTCGGGAATAAAGCCCACAATCTACACAGTTCGGGAACAAAGCCTATGGAACAAAGCCCAGGGAAAAAAACCCACTCTTAACACAGTTCGGGAACAAATCCCACTCTCTACACAATTTGGGAATAAAGCCCACATTCAGCAGCTCGGGAACAAAGCCCACAGTCAACACATTCCGGGAACAAAGGCCAGAGATGGTTCGGGAACAAAGCCCATAGGTCAAAGCACCTCGCCATCCATTTAATTCAGTTTGGGAACAAAGCCTATAAATCAAAAGCAGCTCACTCGGTGGTTCGGGAACAAAGCCCAGGGGTCGAAGCACCTCACCACCAGATCAACTCATTTTAAAGCATCTCAGAACAACCGGTAAGTTTGGCAACAGCTGGCGAGCCAGGTAAGTAAAAAATACATGCATGACTTTGATAGGATTGTCACTGTCACACACTGCACAAATCCCATCAAAGTGGGGGGGGGGACTGTAGACACTGCATTTTTGTATGAAGCCCGATGATGAGCCTCGTATGGAGGCACTACCCGATAAGTTGCAGAAGTCGTGGGAAAATGGACGTCGGAAGGGAAAATTCAGAAAATAAATACCTTATCAAATTTAACTCGCTAATTAGCCTCGGGTTCACTTGCTTGATCTCTGTTTTAAAATATTAGCCTCGGCCCAAAACCTTCGCAACCTATCCAAAGCCCATTTCACCCAAGCCCAATCCAAATAATTAAAATATTTAAAACACATGTCACAAATCAAATTAAATCTCATTCCTAAATTAAATCAAATCCCTCTTCTTAAATTAAATAAATCACCTCCCAAATTAAATATATTCCCCACCAAAATTACACAATATTCTTTCCTTTAACAAACTAATTAAACACATCCCATATTTACATGATTTCCTTCTTTACCTAGAAACCCTAGCTCACCATTATAAAAAGAAGACTTATCCCAACCCTAACCGGTCTCTCCTCCCGAATCCTCTTTACTCACTCATTCGGCACTTTGAACCAACAAACCCTAAGAACATGCTCTCTCTCTCGGCATGCATGAAAGATAAGAACCCTAAAGCTTCCCTCATATCTCGGCTCTGATATCTCTCTTCACTCACAACCACGCACGATCAAACACATACCCCTCACCGACAATAAAAGCAGCCTTCCCATTAAAACACACCTCACGCCTCACTTTCCAGCCACACTCACGCCACTTCATTGCCCACAAACCAACCATAATAATGTAGCCATAAATCAAACAACCCTCACCTCTCTTTTTCTTTGGCTCCACTAAGACACACACACACTACAAGAAAAAAGGCTTTTACTGATACTAAATTAGTGTCAGTGAAGGGTTTTACTGACACTATATAAATGTGTCAGTGTTGCCGCAGCCAGAAATCACTGACACTAGTTTCTAGTGTCAGTGATTCTTAGTGTCAGTAAACGTTAATACTGTAGTATCAGAAAATTATTGACACTATGGTATCAGTAATCTCTCACACTATTTTAGTGTCAGTAAATTATTGACACTATATCATCAGTATTTAGTGATACTATAGTGTCAGTAAATTTTGTTACTGCAGTATCAGTATATCGCATATATTTGATTTTTAGTGTCAGTAATTATTGTTACTATAGTATCAATATCCGTCAATATCTTTTAAAATTTAAAAATCGTATTATTTCACAATTATATTTCTTATTTTTTGTAATTAAATTAATCATAAAATATATATATATATATATATATATACCAACTCAATGAAATAAAAAACTAAAAAATTACATTTATATAAAATTCGCAATATAATAGATTAATCGTATTAATCAATTCAACAGTATCACATGATGAATACAAAAACTCCATAGACAATCTTTAAATTAACATATATATATTTCAAAAACTACTCTTAAAGTCCCATCAAAATGTCATGCCCCCACCAAAATTCATGATACTTGTTGAGAAGCCTGCAACAATCCCCCAACAATATGATATCTGGCACAAAATCTGAAATTATAAACCAAATGTTAAGAATTAGATGGACTTCCAAAAGTATCAATCAGAACATGGCAAAACTTCATCAGGTAAAAACTATCTCCAAGTTCATGTCTGACATAGAGAACATCGAGACACTGTTAATAGAATATTTTACATCATGATTGTTTTAACTTTCAAGTCTCAAAGCAATCTTACCCACTAGCAAAACTCACAAATAAAACAAATTAACCCACCAAATTAAACCCATCAGGGCATAAAACTGAAATAAAAGATATGATTCATATTACTTTCACTGAAGTAAAAAATCTGGGGAAAAAATTCTAAGCTAAAAGTAGAAACAAGAATGTATTAATTTACAGAAAAGAGAAATACCATACTACTTCATTAACTCAACGAACAATAGCTATGTTGTCCTTGTCATTTGTATTCTGCAAGAATAGAAGATTTCCCAATATGTCATGAATTAAAGTGAAAAAATAGGAAGTAATAATCACCTCTGTAAAACATGTCCTTGTAATTACCTCTTCATTATACTGTGTGATTATATGTGCAACTATATTGCCCAATTATCACGGAGTTGCGTTATATATTCCAGAGTGTACTCATTAATCCCTTTGAACTTTAAAATATTTATAAGTTAGAATTTTAAATAGTAAGATATCTTAATTGAAAAGATATCTTAATTGACTAGTGATAAAACTTAACTATTGTTAACTTACATTGAAGCGTGCTTTAAACAATGATCCATAAGATGCACTAACTTAATATAGAAAATCATAAAATTTTGTGTACCTTTCCACTTTGAGGACTGCCCGAGCACTTGGTGGTATTATAACTTTTTGAAGCGTGCTTTAAACAATGATCCTGTGAAACTTCTTTTGTTAGAAATCTACTTTTTACATTTTGATAATATTACCAACAGCTCTATATGTCAGTTCGAAATCTACATAAATTCTAGTAAAACCAGACATGAAACTCTGACCATCAAAATTTGGCCATGATGAGAAGCTCGCAAACCGTTATGCTGGATTTGGAAGAACAGAATACTTTGTAAATCAGTAAGGTTGTAAAATATTAAACATTAAACATTAAACAATCACCTTATCACAGCAAGTGAGCAGCTGAATTAGATTATAAACCCCACCAAAATTCTTGTCCAGAAAGCTCTGCAGATGGGTTATGCAATTAAGTAATATCAAACTCCCTAACCTTAGTGTCAGTAAAGGCCTTTTTTCTTGTAGTGTAGGGGGCTGTATTGTCATGAATATGGAGCTGAAATAAGGGGCAGTGGATGATTTGGGCTTGCGGCAAGGTAAAGGCAGTGTAGAGAAGGTTTGATGAAGGCAATGTGTGCAGTGTGGATAAGAGAGTGAGCCGTGTGTGATGGTGGTTTGGTGAGAGTGTGTAAGTGCCGTGTGTATCTTACTTTGGCGTGAATCAATTTATTGCTTACGTGATGGGCTGCATGTATGTGTGGCTTAAGGTTGATTGTTTGGCTCAGTGAGATCTTGTTTTAATCAGTTAGTATGTGTTGTTTGTTGATTTTTGGTCAGGCCATGAGTGGGTTGAGAGAGCGCAACAGAGAATCCAAGATCCAAGAGAGATTTAGGGTTCTTTGATATGTGTTACCTTCAATATGGTGAATCGCCGTGTGTGGATCTTGTGAGCAGTGTGCGCTGGAGGCGTGATTAGGGTTCTTTCATTGTTTGCCGAGAGGGAGAGTGTCTCCTAGGGTTTGTGTCTGCGTTTGTTTGAGTGTTCCTCTACCGTGCAGGAGCTTCGAAAGTGTTGATGCCGTATGTGAGTGAGAGTCAAGAAGCAGGTGTCGTGGCTGTGAGGGTGAGGTCTGTTTAAGGGTAGGAAGTGGGCTGGTTCGTGACTGATTTGATGAAGGGGCAGTGCAAATGTGGCGTGAAGATGAATTATTGGCGATGAAGAGGGTTGCTTTGGGCGTTGGAAAGCTGTGAGGCTGCTTGTTTTTTACCCGACAAATACATATATATTTTATAAACCGCGGTTTAAGGAACAAAAGTCACGATTTGGCCCAGTGGTAAAGCCTTACAATAAAAAAAAATTTATATCAATGGTTACAATTTCGAGTCCCAGCAGACTTAAGGAAATAATTTTTTTTTTTAATTTTTTACTGATACTAAGGTATCATTAATTACTGACACTAAATTACTGATACTCTAGTGTCAGTAATATATGCGAAAAACATCACTTCCTCCGCGAGGTGTTGGTTCGACTCCAGACGACTACGCGTTTTTTGTTTTTTTTTTATTTCTTACTGATACTATTGTAATAGTAATTACTGACACTAAAATCGCTGATACCATAGTGTCAGTAATTATTGATATTTAAGTGAAAAACACGGAAATAGGCCCATTTACACGTCGTTTCTGACACTTTTAGCATAGTGTCACTAACCTTAGTGCCAGTAAAGGCCTTTTTTCTTGTAGTGACAGTGCCAAATAACCCTAGCAACCGACACTGTACTCAAATAAATAGCATGCACTCATTCACTTCTTCACGCAAAAGGCCCCAAAGACACGTAGATGAACAAACAAAAAGCAACAATCCCCTGAACCCACAACACGTAAACGAGAAACATGTCCCCTTCTCTCGTTGAGCACACACAAGCCACCGACCCTTCAACAAAACTCAACCCTCACACAACACACCCTCACCGACCAAATAAACCAAAAACACCACACCTTCAAGAACCTCCACCGACTAAAATCAACCATACACGAGCCGACAAACAAACCCTTCAAGCAGCCACTAAACCGACATAAAACATAAACAAAAGACAAACCCTTGAACCGAAACCAGTAAACCACAACCAGCCCCTGACCGAGCACCCAAACCAGCCACCAAAACATGAAACTGCACCAAAAATAGTCCCTAAATAGTCCAAAACAGTCCCAAAAAATCCCTGAAAATGATCCCCAAACAACGAACAAAATAGTGAGAAACCAGTCCAAAAAACAGTGAGAAATCAGTCCAAATATCACGCCAAAACAGTGAAAAAATACGTCGACCAAACAGCAGCAAAAACATTGAAGAAAATAGAGAAAACGACAGTGCAAACAGTGAAACAGCGAAGGAAAATATTGAACCAGAAAACCAGAAAAATTACGAAACATTAACCCTTCCGACGACGACGTAACGCACTCTCGGGAAGCTAGTTAAAAGGTAAGACCTGAGGGCACCATTTGTTATATTTTTATTTTTTCGTCCTAGAAATGGCATGCTTGGTTGAACGTGGAATACGTCCAATCGGGCATGCGAAGTCCTACATTAAAAATAGCCAAACTATTGGTCACATATCTCTTTACTATTCCGCATTTATTTTCAGTCATTTATCTTCCGTTCAATATTTCGCACTTAGCTTACTATTTATCGCTTTCATTATTTATTGTTATTTCATCACATGCATTATCACATTTCATATATACATTGGGTTACTGATTGTGTTATGTTAAATGGTCGGTGCTATCTCTTGCGGTATATCGTATGAAAACCCAGACGTAAATTTCGTAGCCGAATCCGAATTGACGGTAGTGCAGTTTGTACTTGGGATACAACTCCACGTACCGCTTGAGAAACTTTCAAGCATGTGTTATATTTTGGTATTTAATTTTGTGTTTATTGTTCCGCTATTTATTTTCTATGTATTGTTTCTTTGTTTATGCATTGTTAATCTTGGTGCGCATGGGCTAATCATGTGGGGGTAAAGGTCCTCTATTCGAGGGAAATGCCTAAAGGCTACCTTTACCATGATGTTTTGCCGCGCCGGACGAAGTACGTTCGATTGAACGTGAGATATGTTCAATCGGGCTTACGAAGTCCCATATTATTACTTTATTTATTCATGTATTGTTACTTGATGGGCATGGGCTAATCATGTGGGTTAAAGGTCCTCTATTCGAGGGAAACGCCTAAATGCTATCTTTGCCACGATGTTTTATCGCGCCGGATGAAGTACGTTTGATTGAACGCGAGATATGTTCAATCGGGCATACGAGGTCCCATATTATTTATTTTTTTGGTTATGCATTGACAATCTAGTGCGCATGGGCTGATCATGTGGGTTAAAGGTCCTCTATTCGAGGGAAATGCTTAAAAGCTACCTTTACCATGATGTTTTGCCGCGCCGGATGATGTACGTTTGATTGAACGCGAGATATGTTCAATTGGGCATACGAGGTCCCATATTATTACTTTGTTTATTCACGTATTGTTACTTGGTGCGCATGGGCTAATCTTGTGGGTCAAAGGTCCTCTATTCGAGGGAAATGCCTAAAGGCTACCTTTACCACGATGTTTTGCCGCGCCGGACGAAGTACGTTTGATTGAACGTGAGATACGTTCAATCGGGCATATGAGGTCCTATATAGATGTCGGTCGCGGTCGCATCTCTTTCATCATCATGTTACTTACCTTTTGCATACTATTGACTTCGCTATTCTTCTTTGTTTTGGTCGTTATTTCGCATTTTTCATTTTCGCATTCGTGTCATGTTTATGTTCGAGTGCTTGTTTTTTTATTATTACTGCCTTTACAGTTATTATTTATTTACATATTTTGCATTCTTTTGTTTAATATGTTCATGGAATTATGCATTTGTCTTCCTTTTCATTTATTGACGTTTATGGGTGTGCAATCTTGTGTGTTGATTACATTATCTTACATGTGTTGCATAAGACCTGGTTATACTATTGCATAAATCTTTTCATTACAATTGGCATAAGTAAGGGACCATTCCGAACCCAATGGTTTGAGGTATTCCCTTGTGAGGGGTGAGTGAGGCCTTAAATCATTTCTGAGTTCACACTGGGTGGCGACTCCATTTTATTTCTCCGGTTTAGTCCCCCGCAGGCTACTCCGTACTCTCGATCGAGTCACGAGCCCGGGCAGCGTCGCCCACTTCTGTACCGCGTCTACAATTAGACAAAGACGCTAGGATTTACAACGTAGTGCGCAGTTACAACGTAGTTTGTAATTGACATTGGGAAGCGTCACTATAAGTTTTATATCCTTAAACAAAGTTCCTGGTCAAGATTTACTAACACATGCCGGTTAGTAAAATCCGCTGAGACCAGTACATGTCGTATATCGTGACTTGGTCCGAGGGTTAATCCTAATGAACCATGAGTCTCGAGAGACTCGTATAGACATGTAGGTGTTTATTTGATAAACACTGAACGACTCACTGAAGATTTCCTAATAGATGGTACACCAACGTCAATAGGAATCTTCTCGAGTTGAACGAGCATAGTGGTCTTTCGACTTGAGATACCACAGTGGATCTATGAGTTATCCTCCACACTTTGATGGCAGTCACATCACCGATCTATTTAGATCAGACCTCTACCTGTTCCTTGGGTGTGGACAGATGTGTAAGTGTCCTAGACATGCCACGTGATCTCTAAGCGTGATTCGTGTGTGAATAAAAATAAAAAATAAGTTACGGAGGACTTACATTGATCGGTTGAGTTCAAAACTTTTCATGGATGTGGAAGCTTCCAAGCTCATTGGTGAGTATCTCTATCACCATCATTTGACTCCCTTATGTGCTAGCAAGAACAAATGGAACAAATTTTGTGCCTAAGAGAGAGAGGGAAGCAATCGCCCATAGTGGTAAAGAGGCCATTCGGCCAAGACAAATTGTGCACTCAAAGTGCAGTGGCCATTCGGCCTTCTTCAAAAGAAAGGCCATTCGGCCAAATGAGAGTAAAGGCCATTCTGCCATTTGCTGTCTTTCGGCCAATAGCCTTTGTTCAAGACTTTCGGCTAATTGCTTTTTTCCAGAGAAGGATAATGGCTTTTGGCCATTGTTTTTAAAACCAAGGCAGTGGCCATTATTTTGCCAAATCAGAGAGAGAAGTCAATTCATTTTGCCTTTTCTTTTCATTCGACCAAGATGGCCAAAAGGGAAAAAAAGATCAATCATCTCACGGCCAAACCGAGAGAAAAAATAAAAGAATTTCAAAAAATTCATTTTTTTCTTTATCAAAAGGCAAAGAGTGTTTTACAAGTTTCCACCAAACCCATCATCCACTTCTATCACCAAATGTGACTAATGATATAAGTGAAGTGGGCCTCACTTTAAATTCAAAATTCAAGTGGGCTTGCTCAACATATTTCGGGCTCGTATTCGTTTAATCCGATTAAACGAATTTTCCGTCGCGACGTAATTAAATCTAATTTAATTAAATAATTATGCCTCGCAAAATTATTATTAAAGTCTCTTACGAATTAATTCCAAATTAATTTATTCGCTAGAATTAAAATCCAATTTAATTCCGCATTGAAATCTGATTTCAATTAATAAATCTAATATATTATTTTAGCCTAATTAAATAAATTAAATAGTAAAATCTAATTTAACTATTAAATTTATTCTACCGATCAATTCCAAATTAATCGCGTTCTCTCATCTCGACGAATTTAATCACAGATAAATTCTCGACGTAATAATCCCAGATTAATTCCCATAATTCTTGCCGTAATTAATCCCAGATTAATTTTCTCTCTCTTAATTAATCTCAGATTAATATTTTTCGAGTCAAATATCATCGGTGAATCTTTGCGATGCGACCCAAGAGATCCCTGGATATGTTGACAGTAAATACGATTATCGGACTATCCGAATACGTGCGTACCTGGTACCATGTACTTACCGATTTACAAGACATGATTGGCTTCTAGCAAAACACCGTACCTACCCAATTCTCCAGAAATATTCTTCTATGGAATACATGATCTTAGTCAGGCGTAGTATACGTAGTATCGCGTATTACGATCCAGTATCGGATGTCACATGCTAGGCCTGGGGCTGGAGTTGTGTCTGCCCCGTACGAAGTATATATCGGATCACTAGCAACTAGTCTCTTTATGATCGGAAAGTCATGACCTAGTCATACTTCCCCGATGGCTATAACACTTAGAGTACCAGTTCTGTATCCCTGCTTGATCATCATCTCCATATGACTGAAGTGATACTTCCATCTTGACATCACACCCAATACACTACGATTCTCAGTATACCCAGAAGAGCCGTACACAGAACCTGTTAAAGCCCTGGACGACCAAAACCAAAATATACTGATTGTCGCAAGTATTAGCGATGCAAGTCTCAGGTTAAGACCAAATACACATACCCTGATTCGGATTCCCATAGACACATAGTCATACTACCAATAGGATTCCGAGGGGTCTATCCAGAGCGAAGCGGTTTCCATACCATCGGTAAACAGAACCTCCTATTACACTTGCATGAGTATCCAATACCCAAATATATGAGAACTATGCCGTTATGCTTCCATAACACGCACAAGTGTAATACTAGCCTATTCCGCATTATCGATGTCCAGTCTCGATAATACTACGACTAGAGATATTTAATGATTAAACCTTTGTGGATTAATACTGTCTCATATCTTATTAATTCGGAACTAATCATAAGGACTTTTATCATTTATATATCCAGGTAATCCAATTACAAATGATAAAAGAGCAATTTCCTTTATCACATAGTTAATTTGTACAATAACACCATGTTCTGTACAAATAGTGATGTTATGGGTCATAATTATCCATAGCATCACTAAGCGTGATTCGTGTGTGAATAAAAATAAAAAATAAGTTGCGGTGGACTTACATTGATCGGTTGAGTTCAAAACTTTTCATGGATATGGAAGCTTCCAAGCTTATGGGTGAGTATCCCTATCACCATCATTTGACTCCCTTATGTGCTAGCAAGAACAAATGGAACAAATTTTCTGCCCAAGAGAGAGAGGGAAGCAATCACCTATAGTGGTGAAGAGGCCATTCGGCCAAGACAAATTGTGCACTCAAAGTGAAGTGGCCATTCGGCCTTCTTCAAAAGAAAGGCCATTCGGCCAAATGAGAGTAAAGGCCATTCTGCCATTTGCTGTCTTTTGGCCAATAGCCTTTGTTCAAGACTTTCGGCCAATTGCTTTTTTTCCAGAGAAGGCTAATGGCTTTTGGCCATTGTTTTTAAAACCAAGGCAGTGGCCATTATTTTGCCAAATCAGAGAGAGAAGTCAATTCATTTTGCCTTTTCTTTTCATTCGACCAAGATGGCCAAAAGGCAAAAAAGATCAATCATCTCACACGGCCAAACCGAGAGAAAAAATAAAAGAATTTCAAAAAATTCATTTTTTTCTTTTCAAAAGGCAAAGAGTGTTTTACAAGTTTCCACCAAACCCATCATCCACTTCTATCACCAAAGGTGACTAATGATATAAGTGAAGTGGGCCTCACTTTAAATTCAAAATTCAAGTGGGCTTGCTCAACATATTTCGGGCTCGGATTCGTTTAATCCGATTAAACGAATTTTCCGTCGCGACGTAATTAAATCTAATTTAATTAAATAATTATGCCTCGCAAAATTATTATTAAAGTCTCTTACGAATTAATTCCAAATTAATTTATTCGCTAGAATTAAAATCCAATTTAATTCCGCATTGAAATCTGATTTCAATTAATAAATCTAATATATTATTTTAGCCTAATTAAATAAATTAAATAGTAAAATCTATTTAACTATTAATTTATTCTACCGATCAATTCCAAATTAATCGCGTTCTCTCATCTTGACGAATTTAATCCCAGATAATTCTCGACGTAATTAATCCCAGATTAATTCTTGCCGTAATTAATCCCAGATTAATTTTCTCTCTCTTAATTAATCTCAGATTAATATTGTTCGAGTCAAATATCATCGGTGAATCTTTGCGATGCGACCCAAGAGATCCCTGGATATGTTGACAGTAAATACGATTATCGGACTATCCGAATACGTGCGTACCTGGTACCATGTACTTACCGATTTACAAGACATGATTGGCTTCTAGCAAAACACCGTACCTACCCAATTCTCCAGAAATATTCTTCTATGGAATACATGATCTTAGTCAGGCGTAGTATACGTAGTATCGCGTATTACGATCCAGTATCGGATGTCACATGCTAGGCCTGGGGCTGGAGTTGTGTCTGCCCCGTACGAAGTATATATCGGATCACTAGCAACTAGTCTCTTTATGATCGGAAAGTCATGACCTAGTCATACTTCCCCGATGGCTATAACACTTAGAGTACCAGTTCGGTATCCCTGCTTGATCATCATCTCCATATGACTGAAGTGATACTTCCATCTTGACATCACACCAATACACTACATTCTCTCAGTATACCCAGAAGAGCCGTACACAGAACCTGTTAAAGCCCCGACGACCAAAACCAAAGTATATTGATTGTCGCAAGTATTAGCGATGCAAGTCTCAGGTTAAGACCAAATACACCTACCCTGATTCGGATTCCCATAGACACATAGTCATACTACCAATGGGATTCCGAGGGGTCTATCGAGAGCGAAGCTTTTCCCGTACCATCGGTAAACACAACCTCCTATTACACTTGCATGAGTATCCAATACCCAAATATATGAGAACTATGCCGTTACGCTTCCATAACACGCACAAGTGTAATACTAGCCTATTCCGCATTATCAATGTCCAGTCTCGATAATACTACGACTAGGGATATTTAATGATTAAACCTTTGTGGATTAATACTGTCTCATATCTTATTAATTCGGAACTAATCATAAGGACTTTTATCATTTATATATCCAGGTAATCCAATTACAAATGATAAAAGAGCAATTTCCTTTATCACATAGTTAATTTGTACAATAACACCATGTTCTGTACAAATAGTGATGTTATGGGTCATAATTATCCATAGCATCACTAAGCGTGATTCGTGTGTGAATAAAATAAAAAATAAGTTGCGGTGGACTTATATTGATCGGTTGAGTTCAAAACTTTTCATGGATATGGAAGCTTCCAAGCTCATGGGTGAGTATCCCTATCACCATCATTTGACTCCCTTATGTGCTAGCAAGAACAAATGGAACAAATTTTCTGCCCAAGAGAGAGAGGAAGCAATCACCTATAGTGGTGAAGAGGCCATTCGGCCAAGACAAATTGTGCACTCAAAGTGAAGTGGCCATTCGGCCTTCTTCAAAAGAAAGGCCATTCGGCCAAATGAGAGTAAAGGCCATTCTGCCATTTGCTGTCTTTTGGCCAATAGCCTTTGTTCAAGACTTTCGGCCAATTGCTTTTTTTCCAGAGAAGGCTAATGGCTTTTGGCCATTGTTTTTAAAACCAAGGCAGTGGCCATTATTTTGCCAAATCAGAGAGAGAATTCAATTCATTTTGCCTTTTCTTTTCATTCGGCCAAGTTGGCCAAAAGGGAAAAAATGATAAATCATCTCACGGCCAAACCGAGAGAGAAAATAAAATAATTTCAAAAAATTCATTTTTTTCTTTTTTCCAAAGGCAAAGAGTGTTTTACAAATTTCCATCAAAACCCATCATCCACTTCTATCACCAAAGGTGACTATTGATATAAGTGAAGTGGGCCCCACTTTAAATTCAAAATTCAAGTGGGCTTGCTCAACACACTTCGGGCTCGGATTCGTTTAATCCGATTAAACGAATTTTCCGTCGCGACGTAATTAAATAATTATTTAATTAAATAATTATGCCTCGCAAAATTATTATTAAAGTCGCTTACGAATTAATTCATTCGCTAGAATTAAAATCCAATTTAATTCCGCGTTGAAATCTGATTTCAATTAATATATCTAATATATTATTTTAGCCCAATTAAATAAATTAAATAGTAAAATCTCATTTAACTATTAAATTTATTCTACCGATTAATTCCAAATTAATCGCGTTCTCTCCTCTCGACGAATTTAATCATAGATAAATTCTCGACGCAATTAATCCCAGATTAATTCTTTCTCTGATAATTAATCCCAGATTAATTCATGCTATAATTAATCCCAGGTTATTTTTCTCTCTCTTAATTAATCCCAGATTAATATTGTTCGAGTCAAATATCATCGGTGAATCTTTGGGATGCGACCCAAGAGATCCCTGGATATGTTGGCAATAAATACAGTTATCGGACTATCTGAATACTTGCGTACCCGGTACCACGTACTTACCGATTTACAAGACATGGTTGGCTTCTAGCAAAACACCGTGCCTACCAAATTCTCCAGAAATATTCTTCTACGGAATACAAGATCTTTGTCAAGCGTAGTATACGTATTATCGTGTATTATGATCAGTTATCGAATGTCACATGCTAGGCCTGGGGCTGGAGTTGTGTCTGCCCCGTACGAAGCATATATCGGATCACTAGCAACTAGTCTCTTTATGATCGGAAAGTCATGACCTAGTCATACTTCCCCGATGGCTATAGCACTTAGAGTACCAGTTCTGTATCCCTGCGTGATCATCATCTCCATATGACTGAAGTGATACTTCCATCTTGACATCACACCAAATACTCTACGATTCTCAGTATACCCAGAAGAGGCGTACACAGAACTTGTTAAAGCCCTGGACGACCAAAACCAAAGTATACTGATTGTCGCAAGTATTAGCGATACAAGTCTCAGGTTAAGACCAAATACACCTACCCTTATTCAGATTCCCATAGACACATAGTCATACTACCAATGAGATTTCGAGGGGTCTATCCAGAGTGAAACCTTTTTCGTACCTTCGGTAAACAGTACCTCCTCTTACACTTGCATGAGTATCCAATACCCAAATATATGAGAACTATGCCGTTACGCTTCCATAACACGCACAAGTGTAATACCAGCTTATTCCGCATTATCGATGTCCAATCTCGATAATACTACGACTAGGGATATTTAATGATTAAACCTTTGTGGATTAATATTGTCTCATATCTTATTAATCTGGAACTAATAATAAGGACTTTTATCATTTATATATCCAGGTATCCAATTACAAATGATAAAAGAGCAATTTCCTTTGTCACATAGTTAATTTGTACAGCAACACCATGTTATGTACAAATAGTGATGGTATGGGTCATAATTATTCAACAAGATGCTCATGATATCCAGTGCGTATCAAGATAGAAACTGTCAGTCTTGTGTACATGGCGTAGGTATCCTACACGTGTTTGCGATCTAGTAAATCCATGGCTGTGGTATAACTTCGGAAGCAACTTCCGAGTGTTATTTAGAGATCGTAAATTTGAAAGTCGATTGTATTATACCATAAGGATTTGACGTTCTTATCTATATCCCAGGTATAATCTGGATAGCCTGTGACGAATAGATTATACGCATACAATGACCTCGGCTTGCATAGTTTAGCGAGATTATCTGTGGTCGTCATAATTCATGGGTAGATGAATTATGGACACGAAATTAGATTTCGTGACAGATAAACCTAAACTTAGAGAGTCCCACAGTATGAAGTGTACTCGTTGAGCACTTGGGCAACGCGTTATGAATAATAGAGTTTATTCATAATACTTCACCAAATTAAATGAGTTAATTTGAATCATTTACACGGTTAAACGAAAACACATGCTTTCGGGAATTTTGGTCAATTAATAATTAATGTGTATTTATATTTATATTTGACTCAAAATTTGATTTGATACATATTAATTAATTGTCAAATGAGATTTTGACACATGCCATTAATATATGTATTTGTTATTTAATGTAAATAAAAATACATATATAATAATAATTATATTAATTAATTATTTAGATATTTAAATGTTAAATATTTGAATAATAAAATAAAATCCATATTACATAAATGTTATGCAATATGTTTAATTACTATTGATACATGTGATATATTTTAATTAAACTTTAGGTGTGCAAATTTGATTTGCTAACATAAAGTTTGATTTAATTTAATTGGATTAAATTTGGAAAATGACCATAATACCCTCCCTAAGTCCCGATCACCATTTTTTAAAGGGAAATTTTTTTTTTCTTGTTTATGGCTTCCCAAGGCCGAAAAATCCTCCAAAATAACTCTCCAATTTTTTCTTGATGATTCAAGGAAGAAGAAAGTAAAAATTCAAGAAAAAAACCCAAAGAAAGTTGAAGATTAGAAGGTAATCTTTAATATTCTTAAGTGTATAAAATTAGTTTCTTATTCTTGAATTGTTAGAATGGTTCTAGGGTTTACTTACTTCTTAGAAATTGGGTTTTTTTTTTTTTTTTTGATTTAGAGGATGGAATGGAAGGCTTGGAGCATGTGTGAAGTAGTATTGAGTGATATTATTGTAATATTTATTCAATTTGATCATTTGATGATATGTTACCATTCTAGAGTGTTATGAACACTCTTGTAATGCTTAGAATTATTCTTGGGTGCTTCAATTGTGGTGACTTGGATTGGTGTTGTGATTAATTTGATTAATGTTGAAAAAGTTTGATTAAAGCATGAAAAATTGATTATTTTTGTTACAAAATCAGATCTGGAAAAACTGGGTTTATTGTGATGAAAATAATGTCATATAAATGTATTGGATGTGTTTTGGGTGTTGGAACAATTACCAGAAACTGTTTCGGAGTTGAAATATGCGAAAACAATTAAAAATGACGTTACTGGGTGACGTTTGAGCCAACCGGGTGACGACTGCCCAAACAGTGAATTGGTCACTATTCGGGCAGCCCATGAACTGCCCTAGCACTATTGGGGCTGACCTGGGCAGCCCTCATGTGCATTGGGTGGTCGATTCGATCAAAAATGTGTTTTATGCCATTTTGCGGAAAAACGTTTTCGTAAAAATTTCTCGACGTTTCTTAGTTATTTATGTCGTTATTTGATATCGAATAAATATGTTTAGGTGAAATATAAATGAATTATTCATATTAGATATTGAATAATTCATTCGATAATTTAAAAAGTTTAAAATTACGATTTCACCTGAACCGCGAGCTTCCGCTGCGCCCGCGCCAAAAACCCCAACAATTTCTTCATGTAGGAATTATGGAATTGGATGTACATGAATATAAGAGAAGAGAGATACGATTTTTGCAATGATATGAGTGAATGCATATGAGTCATAAATGTTAAGTTATCATAAGGTTACCGTAATTAAAGAAAGTTAAAGGAAGTTTATTTGGTTTACTGAATTGATGATATTTCAAAGATGTGCATTCATAATAAAGTTTAAGAATGTGATTTCATGTTTCTTGCGGTTGAAATGATTTAGATGTAAAATGATATATTTTGGTATATTGGTTCTGATGTCTTGTGTGATTTGGATGTTTGGTTAATAGATTGGTGTATATGTGAACATGTAGACATGGGTTAAGTATAAATGTTAATAACAAGTTAATAAATCTGAACTTGTAAAATTTAGTAATTTTGATAAACTACTGATATGTTTGACTTGTTTGTTTATAGTACTAGCAGGGTTACTTACTAAGTTTTATAACTCACACCAAACTAGTTTGTTAGTTTTACAGGTTGGTTTCTAGATTGGTCAACCACGACAGCTTTGGAAGTTATGCTCGAGACGTGGAACACCAACACGGCAGTCACCCTCGCAAGTGTCATGGGAATCATTTTAGAGGTTTGGGATTTGTGATCAATATTTTATTGTCGTTCTGAGAACGATCTTTGTATATATATTAAGTAAATATTTTGATTGCTTATGATGTTGTGGGCACAAAGCCCTTGAGTGTTTATAGATGATGTGGGCACGGAGCCCCTATGATATGATTTTAATGAATTTTGTGTGGACCTGAGGTCCTTTTGTTTGATGTTTTCTTAGATTTCGTTTGATGCTGGACTGTGATCCAGGTTTCCCAGTTTTATGGTACATCATGCTCGATTTTTTGGAAATTTAGAGGCTTATGGAGATGGGTTAATCATGTCTCATGCCGGTAGCATCCTACCTCTGGCGGGGTGTTATAGTTGTGGTATCAGAGTAAATGTTTAGGTGTCGGTGACTGCAGGTACAGTGTATCTGATCGTCTGAGTAATTCTTTTTGTTGTGTATAGACTATGTAAGTCATATGTTTGCTATTTGAGTTATGGTATACGGTATGATGTACTTGTTAGGGTTGGTGCTCGGAGTGCCAATCCGGATCGTATTTATGTTCAATTCATGAATATAAACAATTACTTTTTCCATAATATTACTTATTTATGGTAGTACTTCTTGCTTTTATATACATATTCGATGTAACTATGATTAGATTGAAACTAAATATGATTTAGTGATATGTATATATTAGACAAAGACCCGATAATATATTTTGTAATGCTGTAAAGACCAGAGTGTTCGACTACTGTTACACTATAAGACAAGCGACACCAAATGTAAATCATGCTTGGAAACATATACTTTTGTGAGATGTATAGCGGTAGATTCTTCGAGAATCCGACATTAGATGTTACGATATTCCACTCTGGACAGCCTATAGTATTTGGGTCGTAACTTATTCGTACAAACTCCGATTTTTATGAATTTTATATCGCCGGAAATCTGAGATTGAGATCTACAACTTTTTCGTTGAACATTTTTCAATAGTAAAACCCAAAATGGGCTAAAAATGCAGATCACAAATTCAGATGAATAGTAATTGAGGGTATTCTAATAAAATCCATAAACTTCTACACTCTTCTATTTTTTTAAGGCCAACTATAAAAGGGGTGAACTATTCACAAATTCATAAATTTGGAAATAAAAGAAGAAGAGAAGACGTGAAGGAGAGAAAGAAAGAGGAAGAAGAAGAAGAAGAAAAAAAGAAAAAGAAGAAGAAGATAAGAAAAAGAAAAAGAAAAAGAAAAAGAAGGAAATGAAAAGAAGAAGAGAGAAGGAAAATAAGCATATAAGATTTTGCATCCATAGAATTTGAGGGATGAAGAAGACCCAACAACAAGAAAGAAGGTAAGATTTGCTTAATCCAAATTTGAAATTTTGAAACTTCGATGATATGGAAACATGTTGGTGTTAGTGGCATACTAGGGTTTGCAATTAGTGAGGAAATGAGCATGTAATTAGTTGTTAAATAGGTATCGAAATTTGATAATTTTAGGGTTTAAACCAATAGTGAGGATGATGTGATTAATAAAGTGTGGAGTTTTGGGTTTAACTTTGTGAAGTGTATGTGGTAGATTAAAAGTGATTTGTTGATGAGTTGGTGGTTTAGTGCATGCGAAGTTGAGTGTAATGTGATGTATTGTATATTGGTTTTAGTATGGAAGTGTTAGTATGAAGTGTAATTGATGCTTTGTGCATTGGATGAGTTTAGAGAAGCAAAACAGAAACCTGGAAAACCAGGTCGGGTCGTGACGCCGAAGAGCCTTGCGTCGCAATGCGCAAGAAGAAAATGATGGCACGATTCTGGATGCCACGTGTAGCGATGCGCAAGGGTTTGTGTCGCGATATGTGGCACAAAATTTCTCAGAACCAGTTTTAAACAACCCAGTTCCACCCTAGCGTGTTAGAGACCACCATTAAGGTCTCGTATCAGTTCGTATGCACACATTACATCTTAGTATAAGTATAATATACCAAGTGACGATATCACGAACTTAAATTAAGAAAGTTTATGCTTATTCCAAAATCCATCTCATAGTTTGTAGTCTAACCGATTTATCATATATAGACCATTACATGAATTATACTTTCCATCGACGAAGCGATATAACACCAGCTAGATTCCAATCAGTGAGTGGACACTACTCTTTTTAATTGATTTGTTTTGTGTTACTTTGCAAAAAAGCTTATTTTTTACGCTTTAGGGCGTTAGATTACTTTTATCACAGTTATTTCATGAAGATTTAAGTTTTAAGTATGTTTAAGGTAGAAATATTTTTCAAGCATGATTTTATGGTTTTTCGGGGCATGGAGGAAAACCCACCCCAGTATGTAAATTGAGATATCCTGGAATTGACGGACATAGGACATGTGCACATGTAGAGGACTGGGGGGACGGCGACACGTAACACCCACAGATCCTAGTTCAGGGCTAGGGGGATGACGATACGTAACACCCATATACCCTAGTTTCATAGCTTGGAGGGTAGCATAGATCCGCACCCCCAGTTCTAGTCTGTGGCATGGGGGACGACGATACGTAATGCCCCAAGACCACCAGTTTCAGGGACATTAGTGGCATACTTTAGGGGACGGCGATACGTAACGCCCCAAAGTCATGGGTTTACACTCCTCACTCTAGTTATGCGTATGGGGGGACGGCGATACATAACACCCTCATACGTCAAGTTTTTCAGAAAACATATCAGATTTCAAATACCAGATTTTCAGAACACAATTTTCAAAAATCGGAATTTAGAAATAGTTTTCAGAAACTAGAACCTTCCACCTATCAGATTTTCAGAAATATTTTACAAAAGCAAATTTAAGAAAGATAAGTTTTATGAAAGAGATTACATAAGAGATTTATATAAAAGAGTTTTTATATAATGTTATTTATGGAATTTTGTTTTCAGAACGAGATGATTTTATTGCAACATTGCAGTTTTTAGTCCACTCAATTAGATCGTACAATGATCTAACCTCTCACTCCTAATTTTCTTATCTTGCAGGTTTCTCGGAGGACGAGCTCAGGAGGACAGATATTGATGGCAGTCACCAGAGGGTCAGAGTCCATAAGTCCAAGTTAAAGAGTAAGAGTCCAGTTGGATTCATTCAGAGTGGAATAAAAGCCCTGTATTAATACTTGAATTATGTGTAGTCTTTGTATAAACATGTGTCTTTATGTATACAGTAATTGGGTTTGAGTTTGTATGTTAAGTTGTGAAGTTTGGGCCACGGTCTCATATATACGAGATATATATATATATATATATATAGTTAAAGAAAAGAGTATTAGAAATTGAATAGTAGTTATCAGAGTCAGAGACTTATGGGGTTAGCACAGTCTATCTCATGCCGGTAACATCTCCCGGACTGGGGATGTTACAAAGATGGTATCAGAGCATGGTCTAGGGAGTCAGTGACTGCAGTGGGTAGAGTGTTGGGGTTTTGTATCGCAATATGTCTGTGATGCTTATATGCAAGACACTGTCTCTCCAGTATTCGATCCTCGAGTACATCCTCAAAGTTCTATAGACAGGTTAGTGAGCCTTCCTAGACTAATTGAATAGTATTCTTTACGAGAATAATTATACTATATATCCAAGATTAGGAATCTTCTTGAAGTTATTCAGTTTATTACTAGATGTATAAACAAGCCATGAAACCAGACAGTAAGATTTAAAGAAAAGTACCCGATGGAGTGGGAAAATTAGTTATGAGAAAGAGAGATACGTAGAGGTTTAAGCGGTCGAAGACGAAAAGGTTAGAAAAGAGAGAGAGAGAAAGTCGGAAAGAAAAGCAAGGAAATAAAAAGAAAGGAACAGTCAATCTAAGAAATCAGAGATAGTACAGAGATAGAGGTATAAAATGAGATAAGATAGAAAACACCAGAGCATGGGATAATGAAGAAGAATATAGTAAGTCCGAATAAGAATTAAATACCGTGTAGACCTAAATAAAGTTCTTTTCCTCCAAAGTAGAATCAGGGACACAGAGTTAGATAGTAAAAGATAATACCAGAACTAGTAATAAAGAATAAAATAGCAAACCTGAACGAGAGTAAAATATCGAGTAGACTTGAGTAGAGTTTCTTCCCTTCCAACAAGATTCTTTTTCTCCTAAAAAAAAAAATTTCTTCCAAGCATGTTCAATAGTTCTTAAGCAACTCATATAGACAGTGAGTTTCCTAATAACCAAGGATAACCATAAGGCAAAAGAAGTAAGAAATCAAGAATAGTCGTAGAGAATTCCAGATTCCCCAAATCCAGACCCAGGTCCTCAAGCAGTTAAATAAAGGTCACAGATAAAAACAACTAGTACCTTACCCCAAGCGATTCGATGAGGACAAGACCTTAAGTTACCTAGTATGCGGCCACTTAGTGATACCAGTTAAGAAAGCTGTTCTGACAGAGCCTATCTCATACCTACCCTACATGAGCAATAGACTCTATCATGACATAGAGTACCAAAATAAGGATATGGAAACCCATTGAGACATAAATGAAATAACCGACGAGATATAAAGCAATTCTTACTAGTATTGATATAGGGGACCGTAAGAAAAACCCAACGGGAGTCCATCTTAATAATGGAAAGATCTTGGATGGTAGACCACTTAGAAGAAGAATCAAGGAAGTTTCGAGGATATAAAGAAGAGAACCCAGGGTAACCCAAAGATTAAGGCAAGTGAGAGCAAGGTTTGGAATACTAGAAAGAGTCCACAGATAGATCAAATGTAGCAGAACCCATAGATCAATTAAGTTAGAAGAAATCTATAAAAGTATAAAGGATAAGACCTATGAAGTTGGAGATATTTAGAAAGTGACAAGTGTACCAGTATGGATAATAGAATAAAGTGCCCAAATCGAGGTTTATATCAAGAACATGAAGTGGAGATCTAAGAGGCAGACTGAAGAATGAACCACCATTTGCCTCAGTAGTAAGGCGTATAGCAAAGAATATGATAGCAAATGGTAAGAGGAACATGAGAAGTAATAAGGAAACTTGGTGCATTCAAGCATAAAGATAACATAACGAGAAGATAGTAATGTAGAGAATTGATAGTAGTTGTGGGACTCCGAGGCATGGAGTAGTCGACCAATTTCCTGCAAAATGAATAAGGACTTTTTCTTCAGGAAACCTTGATTCGAGTAAGCATATAAACACCGAACCAGACACGTGAACATATATCCATTCCCAATTTAGACTCCAATAAAGAAAAGAACTAGTAAGAAAGAGCAATTGAGAGATAAGATACCACTAAGAAAGAGCAATTGAGAGATTAGATGAAATGCGAGATGATTGGACAACTAAATCAGTGACTTCAATGAATCATATATAAAGAATATGAGATAGAATAGTTTGAAATTATGATAAGTTGAACTAAGTCAAAAAGCCATCGTTGAATTAAGAAACCCATAAAAAGGTAAAAACTTAGAAGTACAAAGAGAGCAGAGAGAATGATTTTCAGGAATATAGTGAACAATTTACAAAGAATCTCGTGGTAGTACGAAGAAAAGACTAAGTAAAGAGTAGTACCTGAACTAAAAATTCTGAAAAAGATGTCCTAAGTAATTGACGTTGATAGGGTCTTCAGAAAGTAAGGAGGAGGAAGTTTAAGGAACTATTGTAGTGGAGCAAGTTTCTTAAAGAAGAATAGTAAAGAGAGTATAGCGGCACTCAGAGAGACAAAGGAACGACTTCGGAAGATTAATGACAGAGACTAAATAAAGAGAAGTACATGGGCAGTGTAATAGTTTTGGAAAATATGACTCTAGGGGAATTTCGCAGAGGAGGTAATGTATTCGATAATCAAATATAAAATAGAAGTAAAACAAGATATTGCAAACCATATAGTTTTTAATAAGTAATACCCTAGTGTAGGAAAGCCTTAAGATAAACTCCCACCCTCCCAACCCTTGATAGACTATAATAGCAAAGTTTGAAGGTTGCCTCAAGATACTCCCAGGAATAAGTGAAAGTATAGTGAAAGAGAAATGGAACTTAAGACCTTCACACGTACTTTAATCACAGAATATGAATAAGTCACATTTCTGAGCAAAAGAGTTAGGAGAGAAATTATACAGATGGAGTGGTACAGAGAATAGATAGTAGTTAAGTAACGACGGAGGTACAAGGAACTAGAATTAGAGCGTAATAAGTGGATACGTAAAGAACGAATATATCCCTCAAGTAGGAAGATGGAGAAATAAACCAAGGAAATTCTCAGTGTAGAATGAGATATAGTATAAGAAGAAAATAATACTAAGGAAAAGGTTTAGAAGTAAAGCTGTCTAGGTGCAACAACGGTAGGAGAGAATACCTAATAAGCAAAAATAAAGATGAGAAACGGCCAAGTTTTTTCGTATTAGAATGAAACCAAAAAATCCATTACGTGTTACCTCACGAAAAGCACATTAAATACTCAACCCCAATCGTAGTTGACCAAACCATTGCGGGTTTGAGACGGAATAAACCACGTGTATGGGTGGTTTGGTAGATATATTGTATATCATGGAATCGAGAAGATAAGTTATTGTAAAGTTGTAATTAGCATGGCGAATGAGTTCTCGAGGTGTGGTATACTTGCGTGTATATGAGAAATAGCCCTTGACGACATTTAAACTATAAGAACAAGGTTAATTTGGACCACCGTAACCAGACTTAGTAGAAATGGAAGTTAGGGTAAGAAGAAAGTGTAAACTGTAACTAGGATCGAATGCCACAGTTCGCGTTAGTATCAAGTGCAATTTAAGCAACAATATACATACAGTTAAGCCCCAGAAAAGCTACCGAAATTAACCTCCTTAGTACCAACTCATTGGTAATTAATAATAGAGAACAAGAGGTACATGTAGAATCAAATCCTATACTCCAAGGTTCTAAGGTATACTGATGAGCAAATGCAAGAAAAGTTAACGAACAGTATTAATAAACAACTTGGTATGAATAGATGTATTTATATGCCTTCCGGAGTTAAGGTTTGAGTGAAGAACCCCATTACATGACACACGGTACTTTCAATGATGAAGCAATAAAAGATTTCTTTGATGCACCATAAGAGTTATAGTACAGCCGTAGTGTAAAATATATCAGCAGGGATTTTATGAGAACAAGGCGAGAAGTTCCCTCTTGATCAAGACTTCAAGAAGAATAATAAATGAAACAAAAGTTAAGATAAGAGAACGACTAAGACGTATTCATTGGAAATAGAATTAATGATCAGTTTAACAGAGAGTTTAGTCACCTAGATATAATAGAATTGGTTAACGCAAATTAATAAATGAAGAGTTTTAACAGATGGAAATAAAGATGGTTACAAGCATAAAGTCAATTTAAGCTTATTGATTAGAAAGGACCCCTGAACTCTGTAATCTAGGGTAATATTCTAAGTTTAAAAAGGATTCGAGGACGAATCCTATTTAAGGGGGAGAATTTGTAACGACCGAAGTTTTCGACAACTGTTACACTGTGAGACGAGTGACACCAAATGTAAATCATGTTTGGAAACATATGCTTTCGTGAGATGTATAGCGGTAGATTTTCAAGAATCCGACATTAGATGTTACGATATTCCACTTCGGACAGCCCATGGTATTTGGGCCATAACCTTTTTGTATAAACTCCAATTTTTATGAATTCTATATCGCTAGAAAGATGAGATCGAGATCTACAACTTTCAAGTTGAATAATTTTCCAAATTCAAAGCGTAAATAGGCTAAAAATGCATATCACAAATTCATATGAATAGTAACCGAGGGTATTCTAGTAAAATCCATAAACTTCTACACTCTTCTATTTTTTTAAGGCCAACTATAAAAGGGGTGCACTATTCACAAACTCACAAATTTGGAAATAAAAGAAGAAAAAAAGACATGAAAGAGAGAAATAAGAGGAAGAAGAAGAAGAAGAAGAAGAAGAAGAAGAAGAAATAGAAGGAAAAGAAAGGAAGAAAGAGAGAAGGAAAAAGAAGCATAGAAGATTTGGCATCCATAGAATTTGAGGGATGAAGAAGATCCAACAACAAGAAAGAAGGTAAGATTTGCTTAACCCAAATTTGAAATTTTGAAACTTTGATGATATGGAAACATGTTAGTGTTAGTGGCATACTAGGGTTTGTAATTAGTGAGGAAATGAGCATGGAATTGGTTGTTAGATAAGTATCCAAATTTGATAATTATAGGGTTTAAACCAAGAGTGAGGATGATGTGATTAATAGAGTGTGAAGTTTTGGGTTTAACTTTGTAAAGTGTATGTGGTAGATTAAAAGTGATTTGTTGATGAGTTGGTGGTTTAGTGCATGTGAAGTTGAGTGTAATGTGATGTATTGAATATTGGTTTTAGTATGGAAGTGTTAGTATGAAGTGTAATTGATGTTTTGTGCATTGGATGAGTTGAGAGAAACAAAAAAGAAACCCGATAAACCAGGTTGCATTGCGACGCCGAAGAGCCTTCCGTCGTGACATGCAAGAAGAAAATGATGGCACAATTCTGGACACCGCGCGTCGCGACGCGCAAGGGTTTGTGTCACGACGCGTGGCACAGAATTTCTCAGAACCAGTTTTAAACCACCCAGTTCCACCCTAGCGTGTTAGAGACTACCCTTAGGGTCTCGTATCAGTTCGTATGCACACATTACATCTTAGTATAAGTATAATCTACCAAGTGACGATATCACGAACTTAAATTAAGAAAGTTTAGACTTATTCCAAAATTCATCTCGTAGTTTGTAGTCTAACCGAGTTATCATATATAGACCATTGCATGAATTATACTTTCCATCGATGAAGTGATATAACACCAGCCAGATTCCAATCAGTGAGTGGACACTACTCTTTTTAATTGATTTGTATTGTGTTATTTTACAAAAAGACTTATTTTTACGCTTTAGGGAGTTAGATTACTTTTATCACAGTTATTTCATGAAGATTTAAGTTTTAAGTATGTTTGAGGCAGAAATGTTTTTCAAGCATGATTTTATGGTTGTTCGGGGCATGGGGGAATAACCCACCCCAGTATGTAACTTAAGATAGCATGTAATTGATGGACATAGAACATGTGCACATGTAGAGGACTGGGGGTACGACGACACGTAACGCCCCAAGATCCTAGTTCAGTGCTAGGAAGACGGCGATACGTAAAGCCCCTAGACCCTAGTTTCAGAGCTTTGAGGGTAACATAGATCCACACCCCCAGTTCTAGTTTGTGGCTTGGGGGACGACGATACGTAATGCCCCAATACCACCTGTTTCAGGGACATAAGTGGCATGTTTTGGGGGACGATGATACGTAACGCCCCAAAGTCATGAGTTTGCACTCCTGGCTCTAGTTAGGCTTATGGGGGGACAGTGATACGTAACGCCCCTATACGTCAAGTTTTTCAGAAAACATATCAGATTTCAGATACCAGATTTTCATAACATAGTTTTCAGAAATCAGATTTTAGAAATATTTTTCAGAAACCAGAACCTTTCAGCTATCAGATTTTCAGAAACAGTTTACAAAAGCATATTTCAGAAAGACAAGTTTTATGAAAGATATTACAGAAGAGATTTACATAAAAGAGTTTTTATATAATGTTATTTCTGGAATTTTGTTTCCAAATAAAGTTCCTGGTCAAGATTTACTAAGACGGGTCGGTTAGTTAAATCCGCTGAGACCAGTACACGTTGTATATCGAGACTTGGTCCGATGGTCTATCCCAATGAACCATGAGTCTGAGGAGGCTCATATAGACGTGTAGGTGTTTATAGTGGATAAACACTGAACGACTCATCGAAGATTTCCTAATAGATGGTACACCAATGTCAATAGGAATCTTCTCGGGTCTAGTGAGCATATTGGTCCTTTGACTTGAGATACCACTGTGGATGTATGAGGTATCCTCCACACTTTGATGGCAGTCATGTCACCGATCTATTTAGATCAGACCTCCGCCTGTTCGTTGGGTGTGGACTGATCCTCAGGGTATCCTGTGCGGATCAAGATACGATCCGTCAGTTATGTGTACAGAGCATAGGTATTCAATGTGCAATTAGCAATATGTTAAATCCATGGGCTCGTGGTACATTGTAGAAGTAAGTTCTAAGTGTTATTAAGAGATTGCTAATAAAATCATCGACAAGATTATACCTATAGAGATTTGACATTTTTATCTATATCTCTAGGATAATCTGAATACCTGTGACAAAGGGATTATACGTATGCGATGACTTCGACCTGTTTGATTCGGCGAGTTTATTCATGGTCGTCATAATTTACGGATGGGTAGATTATGGACATGAAATTGAATTTTGTGACGGATATGCCCGAATCTAGAGAGTCTCACTAATGAAACATACTCATAGAGCACTAGGGCTACTTTTATAAATAATATTGATTATTTATATATCGTTTAATGGTTAAACGATAAATACACGCTTTAAGGATTTTTTAGGCTTTTTCCTAATTAATGTGTATTTGATTTAAATACTTGATTTTATTAAATCCACATTAATTAATTGTCAAATAAAGTATTTGACACTTGTCATAAATATATGTATTATGAAATATTTAATGTAAATATTATACATATATTTGGATATTTATATTTGTAATTATCTAATTATTTAATTGTTAAATAATTAGATTAATTAAATATAAATATCTTTTAACTTTAATATGGCAAAATGTAATTGGTACATTTGTGCATATATATTAATTAAAATGGTTGACAACTTGATTTTTTGCATTTTTAATATTGATTAAATTTTTAAAAATCAAAATTCCCATTTTGCCTTTGGTAAAGTCGGTCATGCCCTATCTTTAAGCTTTGAGTTTTTTCATTTTTGCTTCACTTTTGGCTTCAAAAATAGATTACAAAAAAGGGAGTTGAGAGAGAAACAAAGTGCTAAAGGAGATTTGTGAAGAAAACTTTAAAAATTAAGGTAATTTCATACTTTTCTTTACTTGAAAATTATTTATATGCCTTTAGACTTCAACATATGATGTTGTCATGTTTTTTCTATTCTCTTGGGTTTGTAATAAGTTTGTTTGAAGCATGGATGAAAGGTGTTAGCATGTGTATTTAGTAAAGAAAGCTTATTAAGTGTTAGTAAGGTTACTTTTGGTTATTTGATAACTTGGTAGTCATTCTAGAGTTGATTAGCCACTCATAAATGACCTAGAATTGTTCTTGAGTTGTTTCATGGTTGTGAGACTAGTTTGGTGTAGTAAGGATTGAATTAAAGTGCTGAATTTTATTAATTTGGTGTTAATTGGCCAATTGGACAATTTTGAGAAATTAGGGTTCATAACCCTCTCCAAATTTGGGGCTTTTCATATATGTGTTAATTAATGATGTACATATGATGCATATTAATTTTGGTGTTGATTGGACTTGATCTTGAATGGTTTTGAACAAATTTGGACTAAAATGCAATTCTTGGAAACTTGAGGGACCTCTCGGCAATTTAGGGAAAATTATTTTCTTGAATTGCAATTTGTATTTTCATGTATAAGGCATTATAAATCATTTTGGTAGTGATTTGGAATCACCTAATTATATATTTGACAAATTATGACTAAAATGATCAAAATGCAAAGTTTAGGGGCATTTCCGTAATTACAGAAAAATCTGGAAAAATTTTCAGATTTATGTTTTAATGTATATTTGATGTACAAATCATTTTGGTTGTGATTGGAAATCACCTAAGCTTGTTTTGAACAACTTAGGACTAAAATGATGAAAATGGAAAGTTTTGGGTTGTATGGTAATTTATTAAAATTCTGATTTCTGGGTTAAAAATTTATGTTTTGTGTATTTAGTGATTAAAATAAATAAGTTTATTTTAATTACCCAAGAAAAATTAAAGAAATGGGAAAATTTGATCTTCCTGTATTCCACTGTGTAACCCGGATATTTTGCCCAAAACCCCAACAGAAATGGTATCAGAGCGAGTCTGAACCTGAACACATGATATGAATATGCCTTTAAATTCAATGTTTAATTTTTTCCTTACTTTATGCATGCTTGTATTTATTTAATTTGATTAAATTAAATACGTAACATCTTTGCGGAAAAATCCATAATTAATAAGGTTTTAAAGTAATATGTATTGGATGCATATTTCTTGGTCCATCTTGTCAATACAGTCTATGGATATCTGTTCTATGGCTGCATCCGAGAAAGTGTCAAAGCAATGAGGGTGTAGTTGATAGAAATTTATCCATACCAGATGTATATATGATACTAGATGTAAATCTCATTTAACCAATGATCGTCATTGGACCACAGATTCATTAAACTAATACATTAGATGTATGTAGTTTCATGAATTAGAAATTACCTTGGATAGTTTTCTTTACTTCGTAACTTAGTTAATGAGTTGTCATGACTTAGTTACTTCTTTCTAAAAGAACATATTGAACGTCTTGAATGGTTCGAGAACTTTTAATATGTTTCTGATGAAACATGAATAAAATATTTTGACTGATTCAAAGATATTCGATTTGAAGTTTTGAAAACTATATTATTTAAAATTTATCGTGAGTCTTTGAATTGTTCAAAGATGTTTGATATGATCAAACATATGATATTATGGCAATTAGTTCTAAGGTTATTTAATCAATGAATACGATCCTTACTCAATATTATTCTTCTATGATTCCATCGTGATGGAATTGGTCAGTGGGAGAAATTGAATCTTATATGATTTGATTCGTCTGATATTGAGTGTTACCGAATTAGTTTCAATACTCTTGGGGATATGCTCCAGTAACTCTAATACGTCCTTTTAATTAAAGTTCCATTAGTTTCTACAATTACGTATATGATATGTATAGGTAGAAAATTCGAATCTTGAAAAGTTTGAGATTTGAATCTTTCTTTTGTATAATAGTTATATAATTGAAAAGTACTTGCGCCTCGGAGGTACAAGCAAAAGTTTATCATTTATTCTTTTTAATAGAATATTGTATGTTATTTGATGGAATATCTTTTCTTCGATCTCGAGTAATAAAACTGTTTATTCCTTGGTGTGTAACATCGGATGTTGACCACTATAGAAAAGACTTGACTTATTGAAGTCAAATGTGAGAGTGATAAACTATAAATGGAACTATGTAATTAATAAGATGAAAAGACCCTAAGACATCTTCCGTATAAGTTCAATAGAATGTCAGAATCATTTACAAAGTATTTGATACTTAATGGTTCTGTTGTTTTCTTATCGAAGAACATTATCTATAACTTATAGTGGGAGCGATATTTGATATCGATTCCAAAAGTTAGATTAGACCATAGATCTAAGATTGTTCATAGCTCACTACTATCAAGTTTTAAACTTGATTGAGCTTTCATTGTGAATTGTTTATAAAATGTGTAAATTATTTGCGCAGCAAAAGCAAAGTGAGTTTATTAAAGGTTTGACCTTTATAGTATGACAGTGAGAAAAGTTATACTCAATAATCTATCATAGATTATAAGGAAACTTGTCTCGAGTCGTACTAATTGAACAATTAAAGATCTGTTGGTTAATGTTGTTATCAAATTATATATTTTGGCTAAAGAATGCAAAGTGGCGTTCCTGAATGATTTCTTCGAATAAGAGATCCTTTGTGATTTCTTTGTTTGAAGAGTTCATTCTAGAATGGCCCTGAAGTTTGTATTCAGCTAAGATCACAGTTTGATATACTAGCTTATAGAGCATATTGTAGACTCAGATAAGCTTTCCGAAAATCAGTCTTTTGTAATTTTGATAATAGTCAGATTGTCTGATTTTATTAAAGCATAGAAAATACATATATGTTGGTAGGGTTAGTGGGAGCGTACAAATTTCTTTCTAGTATTGTATATCCTAACGACATTATCATTATTAATGTAATAATGAGATGTTTATAAGGTAAAAGGTTTACCTAAGTCTTCTTTTCTTCGTGAAAGAAGTGTGAGTAGTCTTTGTTATATTTGATATAAAGTTTTATATATAATATAAAACAAGAGACTTGTGGGATACTTCCATTAGTCTTGCATTAGATATGATCTAATAAGAGACACATCAAGACTAACTGTTTGACAGTTAGTATAATTGTTTGACAGTTAGTGTGTCTCTTGTATATAGTATTTATCTTTCGTAAATGATGAGTCCTTACTCGAAAGAGAAATTAATTAGAATGTCTAATCAATCTTATGCATCATAAGATGATGACGTAATGAATATTATATTATGTACGACTAAAAGACATCAATTTAGTCGTAATTGTTACGAACTATTTTGATACGCTATAGACTATAGGATGTGTCTGAAACAAGTTCTTTGTTATCTTTGAGATAATAAGAACGATTTTCTTATTCATGGATAATATAGTCTGCAACCACGGGGGTCTGATTAGTTTTGGTCTAATTATGATGTTAGATGATCTACATCATAAAAGATGTAGTGTGAGTGTCACGAATGATTCTACCGTGTAAGTAGAATTAATTGTAACTTATGAAGTATTGACGTATGAAGTTACAAAGTGACCTTATAAATTAGAATTTTTGATATTGGTGTTGTGCTTACGGTTGTCTGCATAGTATTTTAGACCTACTCCTTAAATACTTGGACAATTATGTAGTTATAGCACAATATTGATATATGATATGAGACATATTGATATATAACTTAGGTCATACAAAAATATGAATAATGTTGTTTTAAAGGAAACGTTTTGTGTTTGTTGGACAAACTCAATATGTTATAGCGGGCCTACTTGTTGTTGCCTACCTCTTTGACCGGTGCGTAATCACACGCGTATAATGCAAGCGCACGTATCGTTCAAGTAGTATAAAAAGTATCGATCCCACGAGGACTTAAAACCTTTGCTATTAATTTTTTATGAGGTCAAATGTTTACAAGTATCTAATAGATTGATTGTTTGATTGGGTAGTGACTTTAAAACTTAAAACAAGTAAATAAAATTTCTTAAAAGTAGATTGAAGAAAATTCAAATTTATAAAATTATCCAGGGTTGTGAATCCTTCCAATATCTATTAAAGATGAAGTGGTTATCTTACAGTTGGGTAATATATTAATTTATTAACCTGGAACACTAAATTATGTAAAAGCCTATTTCGATGGTCGATTACAAATACCCAGTATAACCCAATTGAACCATATGTTTATGTCAACCAAATTACCTGGATTCATTAAGTTTAAGTTCCAATTATGGCTACCCCCGTCCGACAGGTATATTCCTATCCTGTAAGGAAATCTATTAAAGGGTTATCTATCCTCAAGGAAGATCGTGGGCTATTGAATCTAAGGTCTTTAACCTAAAATCCATTTTCCAAGTTCATTTTAAGTTTACCTAATCAATTTTATTAATGGCCAGTTAATAAAAAGCATTAAGATTAAGACTC
Organism: Zanthoxylum bungeanum; assembly: GCA_019454045.1. NCBI lineage: Eukaryota > Viridiplantae > Streptophyta > Magnoliopsida > Sapindales > Rutaceae > Zanthoxylum > Zanthoxylum bungeanum. The sequence goes on from SKCR01039748.1 coordinate 60,116, forward strand.
AATAAATAAACATTTATATTACCCAAGCTATAATCTAACCCCTTATAAACCGGTGATATTGGATTTCATCACAACCCCAGATAACTGGCTTAGTTACGACATATATTTACGAGTAGTAAAAATTTAAATAAAATAAAAGACATAAAGTAAAATACTGAAATTAAATACTGAAAAGTAAATTGATGAAAAGTAAAAAAAAATAAAAGTAAAAGTAAAAGTAAAAAAAAATAAAAGTAAAAAAAAATAAAAGTAAATTACTGAAAGTAAATTACTGAAGAGTAAATTACTGAAAAGTAAATTACTGAAATTAAATAAAGTAAAAGTACAATAAAAGAAAAAGTTGGGGTTAGAGGATCAACTTTTATTACTACTATTTTAGATATCTCCCTTAATATAATATATTAACTTTACGTGATAATTACCAACCAGCCATAAAGGCGGTATCCTGATTAAGTCAAATTAATAATTAATTACCAACCGACCAACCAGGCGGTATCCATACTTAGTCAGGTTAAAACCAATTTATAATTAATTACCAACCGGCCAATATAGCGGTATCCTCATTAAGTCAAGTTTTAAATAGTTTATATATTATAATTAAGGGAGATTAATCTAAATAGCAATAATAAAAGTTTTACCTTTCACCCCAGCAAAGGGGAATTACCTCCTCATTGCTTGAAAAATAAAAACTGCAAAAGTAAAGAAAGGAAAGGATTGTGCGTAAAAGTAAATTACGGAAAGTAAAAACTGAAAAATAAAGAAAAGAAAGTGCGAAAGCAGAAATTAATTACTGAAAGTTGTAAAAAAACAAACAAGATACAATCTTCTTATTTATTCTTTAGGAATTTCAAAGAAGAAAGTATCAATTTTACAAATGAAATGGCTTGGTATTTATAGGCAAAATTTTCCCTCCATCAAATCATCCATCAAATTCTCCACCAAATCCATTATTAATTTCTCCAGTAATTACTCCACCAAATCCATTATTAATTGCTCCACTAATTGCTTATCATGTTTGGTGATGATTTGA
>SKCR01039749.1:0-61357 GCA_019454045.1 Zanthoxylum bungeanum
ATATTATGGCATAAATATAAATTGATTTTTGGTATCAAAATCAATTAAGAAAAATCTCTCTTCTCTCTCTATTTTCATGACCGAAAACTGCATGCCATTTTGGTCTTCATCTTCTTCAATTTGGTTGCCAAAAGCTTGAAGAAAGGCTTGTTGTTTGGAACATCTTCTCACATGCAAGGCTAGCACTTTCAAGGGATCAAAAGAGGTGATAGGGAAACCATCATAGAGCAAAGAATACACAAAGTTTGGAGCTTTCCTCTTCTTGTCTTCCTTGGCCGAACCTAATCAACCTTGGAGCTTCCATCTTGGCTTGATTTTCTTCATCACAAGAGCTTGGTAAGTATGATTCCGCCATACTTCATCTTTTATATATATTCTTTGTGTATTTCATGTATGCTTAATCTTTCCTGGGGACATATTATAGAAACCAACAGTATTTGTCTTAACTGAGACTTGCACCGCTAATACTTACGACAATCAATATACTTTAGTTAAGGTCGTCCAGGGCTGTAACAGGTTTGTGTACGCCGATACTGAGTATATTGAGAATCGTAGAGTATTGGGTGTGATGTCAAGACGGAAGTATCACTCCAGTCATAGTGGAGATGATGTCACGATGGATACGGTATTAGTGCTCTTAAGTGCTGCGTGGCCAATCGCGATATTATGACTAGGTCATGTATATCCGATTATAGAGACTAGTTACCAGACATCCGACATGTGCTTCGTACGGGGCATACACAACTCCAGCCCCAGGCCTAGCACGTGACTATCCGATACTGGATCGATATACAAGATACGATGTATACTACGCCTGATACAGATCATATATTCCTGTAAGGATATTTCCAGAGAATTGGGTAGGCATGGCGCTTTGCTAGAGGCCAACCTTGTCTTGTAAATCGGTATAAACGTAGTACGAGGTACTTACGTGTTTGGATAGTCCGACGACCGTATTTACTGCCAACATATCCGGGGATCTCATGGGTCGCTTCCCAATGATTCACCGATGACGTATGACTCGTACATTTATTAATCTGGGATTAATTTGATGAGAGAGAAAATTAATCAGGGATTAATAACGGAGATATTTTATCTAGAATAAAATATCTCTAAAGAGAGAAAACGATTAATTTGGAATTAATTGGTAAAGTTAATATATTCGATATATTAAACGAAATTAGATTTCGACGCGGAAGAATTGAAATTGGATTTTGATTCGGGCCAACGAATTAATTTAGAATTAATTCGTTAGCGACGTGAATAATGGATTCGCTAGGCGTAATCATTTAATTACGATGCAACGGAAAATTCGCTAATTAGGAATTAGCGAACCCGAGCCCGAGAGTGATTGCGAGCGCATTCGTATTCGAATTCGAGTGCGGCAACGTAAGTCACATCAAGCGTCAAATCATTCGTCACATCAAACGTCACTTTGAGTGATGTGATTGATTGATGTGATTGATTGATTGAAAGACTACATTTCACTTTGATAAAGTGATATGAATAGTTGATGGTTTTAGGTGAAATAGTGTAAGTTGGTGAGACATTTACCTTTTGATTACTTAATATATTATTTGGTAATTGTTTTAGTATATTTCATGGGAAATATATAAAAGCATTTTGGAAAATGCTTTGACCAACTTTAATACACAATTTCTCTCCTCCATTTCTCTCTCACATCTCACGCCCATGGAGGGCTAAATTGCTCACTGGTTTTTACCAAAAATGCCGAGCAAAGGGAAGCCTTGTGCCTTGATTTGTGGCAAAATCAAGCGGAGCTAGCACTCTGAGAGACTTGCGAAGGTGATAGGGAAACTTACCCATGAGCCGGGAATCATTCGACGAAGATTCGGAACTCAAATTCAACACTCAAAACAAAAAATTGTGGGCTGTGAACTGCAGTGTTGGGCGCACCTTGGAGGACCTCAAACTTGTTTTGTTTGTCTTCAATTCGTCTCAACCGATCAATGTAAGTATTCCGCAACTTCTTTGATATGTATTTCACACTTCTTTATGCTAGTTTGATGATCTTGGGACCTTGAATAAAACCAACACTTAACTCGAGACTTGCACCGCTAATACTTGCGACAATCAATATACTTTGGTTTTGGTCGTCCAGGGCTTTAACAGGTTCTGTGTACGCCTCTTCTGGGTATATTGAGAATCGTAGTGTATTGGGTGTGATGTCAAGATGGAAGTATCACTCCAGTCATAATGGAGATGATGATCACGTAGGATACGGAACTGGTGCTCTTATGTACTGCAGTCATCGGGATAATATGACTAGGTCATGATTATCCGATTATAGAGACTACTTACCAGCGATCCGATATGTGATTCGTACGGGGCAGACACGATTCAGCCCCAGGCCTAGCATGTGACATCCGATACTAGATCAAAATACGCAATACTAAGTATACTACGTCTGATATAGATCACTTATTCCTATAAGTATACTTCTGGAGAATTGGGTAGGCACGGTGCTTTGCTAGAAGCCAATCATATCTTGTAAATCGGTAAAAAACGTAGTACTAGGTACGAAGGTGTTCGGATAGTCCGACGACTGGATTTACTGCCAACATATCCAGGGATCTCATGGGTCGCTCCCGAAGATTCCCCGAAGATGTATGACTCGCACTTTATTAATCTGGGATTAATTATAAGAGAGAGAAAATTAATCTGGGATTAATTACGGAGATATTTTATCTGAGATAAAATATTATTAAAGAGAGATAATGATTAATTTGGAATTAATTGATAAAAGAATTTATTTGATATATTATAAGAAATTGGATTTCGACGCGGAATTGAAATTAGATTTTAATTCGGGCGTATGAGTTAATTTAGAATTAATTCGTTAGCGACGTGAATAGTAATTTTTGCTAGGCAAAATTATTTAATTAAATTTGATTTAATTACGTCGCAAAGGAAAATTCGTTAATTCAGAATTAGCGAACCCGAGCTCGGGAGTGTTTGCGGGCCCACTCGCATTTCGAATCGAGTGGGGCCCACATGTCACATCACTTGTCACTTTAAGTTGCTTTTTGTGATGGGTTTAGGTGGAGGCATGGTGATTGCTTGTTTTACACAAAAGTATGACATTTACCAATTATTTTACTTTGGTATTTTGACTTTGATTTTGTGTATTAGATACACAACACAACCAAAACACCATCTCTCCTCTCACTCTCTCCTATCTCTCGGCCTTGGGCCATTTCTTCTCAAAATTTTGGCAAATTGTCGAGAATGAAGAAGAAGATAAATAGGGAATTTTGTGGCAAAATTCCAAGGTGCTAGCACACATTCGGGGTCTTGCGTAGGTGATAGAGAAACCCACCCGTGGGCATGGAATCACAACACAAAGCTTGGAGGACATCCATGGCCGATGTTGGAGGAGCACAAATCAGCCTACTGCCGTGAGCACCTTGAAGGAGGAAAAGATTTCGTGTTCAACGCATCACATAACCGATCAATGTAAGTATGATTCCGCCATATTTCATTGTTGTATTCGCACATATTTCTTGCTTGAATCGATCCCGGGACTATAGTAGAAACCCAACAATGGTATCAGAGCCATTTTGAGCATGAAACTTGGTTAGGGTAAAATTTGGGTAAAATCAATTTGAGCATGATTTGATAAAATTAATTGATTGAGTATGCTTGAATGATAATGTATTGAAGTTGTATATGATCAATTTCATGAAAAGTTGATTGGATCAATTTTTGCCCAAAATTTAGGCTCGGCCGAATATGAATGTTTGCCCTAAGTCATGGTATTTTTGATTTTGATCATTGGATGAGTTGAAATCATTTGGGAAATGTTGATTGTGGATTTAATTTGATTGAAACCGAATCGGACACTTAAACCCCAAAATGCTCAGACATGTGAAGCATGAAAATGATTGATTTTTGATTAAAATGTGTTGGAAATGTTTTGATGATAATAAGCATAATTAATTTTGTAAATTGATGTTTTGGAAATGTTAATTTGGGTAATTAATTATGGCATACACTTTAGGTTAATTAAATGATGAAATTTGGAATTTTGGTAATTAATTAATTGGGCTTGTAAAGTTGTAATTGGGCTTAATGGGCTTGGTTGGGCCAAGTTTGGTTTAGGTTAATTGGTTGGATCCAATTGGGCCCAAAACCATTTCCATAAAGACCAATTATGACTTAATGGACCTTTATTTTAATTGGGCCTAATGGGCCTAAATTGGTTTCTTGGCAAATAAGGGTGATTCCTTAAATGGGCTTTGATATTTGGGTTTGACCCATATTGACCCAAAGTCCATGCCTTAAGAAATTAATTGAAAGCCCATTGGACTTTAATTAAATTGACATTGGATGTTAATTGGGCTCTGAGACCCATAACGATTAGATTTGGAATCTAAGTCGTAAAAGGACATTAAAAAGGTGTAATTATTTAATTTGGAATTAAATAAATGAATTAGTATTAAATGCAAATTAAATTGGATTTAATGTTTTAGTTTAGTATAATTCAAGAATTCGTACTTTGAGTACTTATTCGGAAAACGAGTTTGACTCGCGAAAAATCAAATCGTTGTTTGAACATTGGATGGTCATTAATTTCAGATTAATTAATTGGATTAGATTGATTGATAACATGCTTTGTGTGAATACATGGATGCGATGTATGAATAATGTATATCAGATGGATATTAGATGGGTGAGGGCAATTTTGGAAATTGTTGTAATAAATTTAGAATTTATTAATTGGACCTGCGTGTCCAGTGTTGGACAGTTATGACCCATAGCGTCACTATTTGTACAGATCATGGTGTTGTTGTACAAATTAACTATATGACAAATGAAATTGCTCTCTTATCATTTGTGATTAGATCACCAAGATGTATAAATGATAGGAGGTCCTTATGATTAGTTCCTGGATTGAGATGATATGAGACAGTATCAATCCACGAAGGTTTAATAATGCGGAATAGACTAGTATTACACTTGTGCGTGTTGTGAGGGCATAACGATTATAGTTCTCATATATTTGGGTATAGGATACTCATTCAAGTGTAGTAGCAGGTTATGTTTTACCGATGGTACGGAAAACAGCTTCGCTCTGGATAGACCCATCGGAATTCCATTGGTAGTATTACTATGTGTCTATGGAAGTCCGAATCAGGGGAGGTGTATTTGGTCTTAACCTGAGACTTGCACCGCTAATACTTGCGACAATCAATATATTTTGGTTTTAGGTCATCCAGGGCTTTAACAGGTTCTGTGTAAGCCTCTGCTGGGTATATTGAGAATCGTAGTGTATTGGGTGTGATGTCGAGATGGAAGTATCACTCCAGTAATAGTGGAGATGATGATCACGTAGGATACATAACTCGTTCTCTTATATGCTGCAGCTATCGGGATAAAATGATTAGGTCATGTTTATCTGATTATAGAGACTAGTTACCAGAGATCTGATATGTGCTTCTTACGGGGCATACACATTTCCAGCCCCAGGCCTTGCACGTGACATCCGATACTGAATCGATATACGCAATACTACGTATACTACGCCTGATATAGGTCGTTTATTCCTGTAAGCATGTTTCTGGAGAATTGGGTAGGCATGGCGCTTTGCTAGAAGCCAACCTTGTCTTATAAATCGGTACAAACGTAGTACTATGTACTTACGTGTTCAGATAGTCCGACGACCGAATTTACTGCCAACATATCCGGGGATCTCATTGGCCGCTTCCCGAAGATTCACCGATGACGTATGACTCACACTTTATTAATATGGGATTAATTAAATGAGAGAAAAAATTAATCTGGGATTAATTGCGGAGATATTTTATCTGGGATAAAATATTAATTAAAAGAGAGAGAACGATTAATTTGGAATTAATCGATAAAATTAATATATTCGATATATTAAATGAAATTGGATTTCGACGCGGAATTAAAATCGGATTTTAATTCGGGCGAACAAGTTAATTTAGAATTAATTCGTAAGCGACATGAATAGTAATTTTACTAGGCATAATTACTTAATTAAATTTGATTTAATTACGTTGCAACGGAAAATTCGTTAATTCGGAATTAGCGAATCTGAGCCCATGAGTGTTTGCGGAACCATTCGCATTTAGAATCGAAGTGGGATCCGCAAGTCACATCTAGCGTCACATCATTCGTCAATCAAGTGATAGATGTCTTTCACTTTGAGTGATTGACACCAGTCACTATTCATGATTGATGTAAGTGGTTGAAAAGCTTTTGAAAGCTTGAAAGACATTTATCAATATTTTTATTTGATATTTGAATTTTTGGTTTTGTGTATTAGATATACAAAACACAAAATTCTTCTCTCTCTCTCCCTAATGCATTCGCCCATGAGGCCTTCTTCTCCTTCCCTCCCTTTTGGTTTTTGAAACCATTTTCTTCTTGTTTTCTTGGCATGGCCGAAAACTATAACAAGTAATAGGATGATTTGTGGCAAATCATCAAGGTACTAGCACACAAAGAGGCATACTAAGGTGATAGGGAAACCCACTTGTGAGCTTGGAATCACCATCAATAAAAGCTTGGAGCATCAATAGAGCACACTTGGAGGACCAAAGCCAAAAATTTAGAACTGCAAAAACAGCCCACTGTCGAGCACTCTAGGAGGAGGCATAAAAGTTTTTGTTCTCCACCGCATCGCTCAACCGCTCGACGTAAGTATTCCGCAACTTCTTCGAAGTATTCGCACTATGTTTCTATGCTTTAATCGATCCTCGGGACTTAGAGATTTCCCAACAATGGTATCAGAGCGAGTAAAAGCATGAAACGTGATTTAGGGTTAAAATTGGGTAAATTGATTTTGAGCATGATTTGGTTGAATTGTTTGATTAAGTATGCTTAAATGATGTTTTATTGAAGTTTGATTGGATCAATTTCATGAAAATTGATTTGGAATATTTTCCCCAAATGGGTTGGCTTGGCCGAATACTTATGATGCCCTAATGTCTTGGATTTTTTGATTTTTGATTCATTGGATGAGTTGGAATCAATTGGGAATTGTTGATTGTGGATTTAATTAGATTGAAACCGAATCGATTTTAGAATCGAAGTGGGATCCGCAAGTCACATCTAGCGTCACATCATTCGTCAATCAAGTGATAGATGTCTTTCACTTTGAGTGATTGACACCAGTCACTATTCATGATTGATGTAAGTGGTTGAAAAGCTTTTGAAAGCTTGAAAGACATTTATCAATATTTTTATTTGATATTTGAATTTTTGGTTTTGTGTATTAGATATACAAAACACAAAATTCTTCTCTCTCTCTCCCTAATGCATTCGGCCATGAGGCCTTCTTCTCCTTCCCTCCCTTTTGGTTTTTGAAACCATTTTCTTCTTGTTTTCTTGGCATGGCCGAAAACTATAACAAGTAATAGGATGATTTGTGGCAAATCATCAAGGTACTAGCACACAAAGAGGCATACTAAGGTGATAGGGAAACCCACTTGTGAGCTTGGAATCACCATCAACAAAAGCTTGGAGCATCAATAGAGCACACTTGGAGGACCAAAGCCAAAAATTTAGAACTGCAAAAACAGCCCACTGTCGAGCACTCTAGGAGGAGGCAGAAAAGTTTTTGTTCTCCACCGCATCGTTCAACCGCTCGATGTAAGTATTCCGCAACTTCTTCGAAGTATTCGCACTATGTTTCTATGCTTTAATCGATCCTCGGGACTTAGAGATTTCCCAACAATGGTATCAGAGCGAGTAAAAGCATGAAACGTGATTTAGGGTTAAAATTGGGTAAATTGATTTTGAGCATGATTTGGTTGAATTGTTTGATTAAGTATGCTTAAATGATGTTTTATTGAAGTTTGATTGGATCAATTTCATGAAAATTGATTTGGAATATTTTCCCCAAATGGGTTGGCTTGGCCGAATACTTATGATGCCCTAATGTCTTGGATTTTTTGATTTTTGATTCATTGGATGAGTTGGAATCAATTGGGAATTGTTGATTGTGGATTTAATTAGATTGAAACTGAATCGATTTGAAAAATCCCCAAATTGCCGAGAGTTAAAGAATGAAATTGGGTTTGATTTTTGATAAAATGTGTTGGACATGTTTTGTTGTTAATAAGCATGATTAATTAGGCTAATTGGTGTTTTGGAAATATTGATTTGGGTAATTAATTATGATATACACTTTATGTAATTAAATTTTGAAATTGGAATTTTGAAATTTAATTATGTTGGGCTTAAATTGGATTTAGGCTTGAATGTTGTAATTGGGCTTATTGGGCTTGGTTGTGTAGGGGTTTTAGGGGCAGAATCCGATAACGCAGCGGAAGCGGCGGAAGATCGTATCTTCCGATTTCAAAACTTTTTCTCGGATTAATTAAATAAACATATTTATTTAATTATCCAATAATCAAATATGAAATAAAATTCAAATAAATCATATTCAAGTGAATTTACCAAATTACCCTTACTTTGGTATTTTGTCCATTTTAGTCCGAAATTGGTCTAATCAATTTTGAATGATTCTAAATCATTTCTAAGATAAACTTAGCATGTTCAAAACATCAAAACACCAAAAGCACCAAAAATCCCTAATTTCTAATCCTTGGCCGAATGCACCTCCAAGGTGCCATTTTGTGCACTTTGTCATTTCATGCATCAAAACACATCAAGATGTAATCCAATGAACATGAAACTTTATATGCATCATATACACATCCAAATACACAACATATATGAAAACCCCCAAATTTGGAATTGGTCATGAACCCTAATTTTTCAATTTCTTCAAATTGGACAAATTAGACCAAATTGGTTAAATCAATTACTTCAATCATGTTCTTCCATCCAATCAAAGTATGAACACAATGAAACAACTAAAGATCAAATCTAGTTCATCTAAGAGTGGGTCAACAACTCTAGATTAGCAACATAGTTTCCAAAACCTTAAAAGAAAGCTTATAACTACAATACTCACAACCTTCATTCATCATACATGCTCAACACTTCCATCAAAACTTCCATCAACAAAAACACAAGGAATAAAGAAAGAAATAACCTAAGAACATCATATGTTAAAGCCTAGATCCTAAGGAACATTTTCCTTTCTAATTGCAAGTTGGAAAAACTTACTAAAATCCAAGCTTTCTTTGATTTCTTCTTTCTTTCTCACAAGCTTCCTTTGCTTCCATTAATGGAGTTTTTATTTTAAAGTGTATTAGGTTAAGAAGAATGAAATGAAAAAAAAAACAATATATACTTGTATCAAAATGGCCTTGGCCGAAATTCACTAAAGGAAATACAAGTTTTGTAATTTCAATTTCATTTCACTTTACATTTAATCAACTTGCATAAATATCTTAATAACACTTTATTAGATATTTAATTAAGTCAACAAATGCAACTAAGAATAATATAACTCTTATATATTAAGTGTATGGCCGAAATTATGAAGAAATAAAGGAAAAATATATTTTTATTTTTCAAACAATTTTGAACAAATATCTTAAGAAGTCAAAATCAATTTGAAAACATTTTCCTTTAATGTAAAGTCAAACATTTACATTTATAATCATTTCCTAACTTTATCATTTGATGATATATTTATATTTTAATTATATTAATCATTTAACAATTAAATAATTAAATAATTAATTAAATACAAATATATCAAATATATGTATTATATTTACTTTAAATATCTTAAATACATATATTGATGATATATGTCAAATACCTTTATTTGACTATTTATTAATGTGTATTTAATAATATCATATATTAAATACAAATACACATTAATTAGGAATGACGGTTCGGCCCGTTCGCATGTATTTTTCGTTTAACGTTTAAACGATTTATAAATAATCATCATTATTCATAATGTTGCTCTAGTGCTCTACGAGTATGTTTCATTATTGAGACTCTCTAGATTCAGGTATATCCGTCACGAAATCCAATTTCATGTCCATAATCTATCCACCCGTAGATTATGACGATCACAGATAAACTAGCTGAATCATACAGGTCGAGGTCATTGCATGCGTATAATCCCTCCGTCACAAGTATCCGGATAATCCCAGAGATATAGATGTAAACGTCAAATCTCTATAGGTATTATCCCGTCGACGTATTCATTAGCAATCTCTAAATAACAATCGGAACTTACTTCCGAAGTATACTGTGGCCACAGATTTAACAGACTGCTAATTATATATGGACTACCTATGCTCTGTACACAGAACTGACGGATCATATCCTGAGGATCGATCCACACCCAACGAACATGCGGAGGTTTGATCTAAATAGATCGGTGACGTGACTGCCATCTAAGTGTGGAGGATGTCTCATACATCCACAGTGGTGTCTCAAGTCGAAGGACCACTATGCTACTCAACCCGAGAAGATTCTTATTGACGTTGGTGTACCATCCATTAAGAATCTTCGGTGAGCCGTTCAGTGTTTATCCACTATAAACACCTACACGTATATACGAGTCTCCATAGACTCATGGTTCATTGGGATAAACCATCGGACCAAGTCTCGATATATGACATGTACTGGTCTCAACGGATTTGACTAACCGACCCGTGTTAGCAAATCTTGACCAGGAACTATGTTTGATAATATTCATATAGCAGTGACACTTCCCAATGTCAATTACAAACTAACTTTGTAACTGTGTACTGCATTATATATTATCGGGCCTTTGTCTAATATATACATATCACTAAACCACATTTAGTTTCAATCTAATAGTAATCAGATCGAATACGTATATAAGAACAAGAGGTGCAACCATAAATAAGTAATATTATGGAATAAGGGGATGTTCGTATTCATGAATCAGACATAAATACGGCCCGGATTGGCGCTCTGAGCACCAACCCCAACAGGTTGTACCAAGATTGGTTTAGGCAAATTGGTTGGATCCAATTGGGCCCAAAACCGAATCCATAAAGTCCAATTATGACTAATGGACCTTTAACTTTAATTGGGCCTAATGGGCCTAAATTGATTTCTAGGCTTATGGGGTTATTCCTTGATTGGGCTTTGGTTATTGGGTTTGACCCAAGTTGACCAAAAGTCCATGCCTTAAGAAATTAATTAAAAGCCCATTGGACTTTAATTAAATAAACATTGGATGTTAATCGGGCTTTGAGACCCGTAACGATTAAATTTGGAATTTAAGTCGTAAAGGTTCGTTAATAAAGTGTAATATTTAATTTGGAATTAAATATTGAATTAGTATTAAATGCAAATTGAATTGGATTTAATTTTGTAGTTTACTATAATTCATGAATTCGTACTTTGAGTACTTATTCGTAAAACGAGTTTGACTCGCGCAAAATCAAATCGTTGGTTGAACATTGGATGGTCATTAATTATCATATTAATTAATTGGATTAGATTGATTGATAACATGCTTGTTTGAATACATGGTTTTGATGCATGAATAATGTATATCAGATGGATATTAGAAGGGTGGGGCAATTTTGGAAATTGTTGTAATAAATTTAGAATTTATTAATTGGACCTGCGTGTCCAGCCTATTACCTCATTTCTCATTGTATGTCTCTTCTCACCTATTCCCCTCAATGTAAATGAGGTTTCTTTAGAAGTGTTATGTAACGGGTAGAAGCAATACTTGTGCTAGCGGGAGAAAGGAAATGGAGAGATTTGATCTAGGATCAATGTGTTAAGTATCCATCCGCATATCATTATTATTTATTTATATACGCTTTATTATGTGTTTAGAATGTATGTTTAAGGGTGTATGATGATGAGACCTTAACAAAGATAATAAATTGGTTGCCAATTTGCATACGAAAAACCCTCACAAAATATTAAGCGTTTTTCATTCCATTGAGTGATTCTTACTGAAGATCTAAGACTGCATTGGTTTGTTGGCCAAAGTCAAGACCTTTGTCCGTAGAGGATGTGTTTGAATCACGAGAGCTTTGTTCCATATCGGTGTCTTTTCCAAGTTGTGGTTTGTTGGCCAAAGTCAAGACTATTTCTTGTCCATCGACATTGATTACGAAGCTTTCCATGGTCAATGGGTTTCGCTTAATTGGGATCACTAAGTTTGTTGTGCCAAAGCCAAGGCTTAGTTGATTCAGAGGAAAAAGGTTAGGTAATTTATTAGATATATTGGCTTATATAAGATATATGTTTCGGACTTGGATGTCCCCCTACTGGATCTAGGAATTGGATGGGATCCAATTGATCATAGAGATCTACCTAGTTAATTATCATACAATTTGTTGGCCAAAGTCAAGATTGTGTGACATTTAACGGGATCCTAGCCCACCAGGAAACACGGTTTCCCGAGTACTCAATAGAGGGTTAGAGGCTCGCCGAAAAATAGTGGGAGGCAAGTATTGAATTTGCAATATTCGTTTAGTAACTTGCCATACGCGCTCATTTCAAATATACGTCAAATAAATTAATTTATTAGTTGGACTAATAATTAATGTTGTTTTAATAAACAGTTGGACTGTATTCAAACTATTCATTTATAGTTGATTATATAATTGGATTATAGTAATCAATATATTTGATTTAATTAATTATAGTTGATTTTATAATTGGATTATAGTAATCAATATAATTGAATTTAACTTATTAAATTATAGTTGATTAAATAGTTGGACTATAGTAATCATTATAATAAATAGTACCTAAATCGTTGATTAAATAGTTGGACTATTAGAATCAAGATAATTGAAAGATTAGTGTTTAAAACATAATCCTGGGGAAAATATATTTGAACGACTTTAATTTTCAAATTGGGTATAAATTTCAGGATGGTCATGGAAACTAATAAGTTACTTTATTTGATAAAATAACATATTAGGCCTAAGCCCGAAGTTAAGCAAATAGTGGAGCATGATATTTGGAATATTCATGTGATGATAACTTTAGTGCTTAATCCATTATGCTTGCCGCATTAGACTCCTTAATTTCTTAATCAGAATTAAGGATTAGATCCTTATAGTATGATAATGAAATTGAAGGATCTTCATAGATCTATTTTTTATCTTTGAAGTACTAAATTGCAATAGTAAACTCTTGGAAAGTTAATGGCTATTCTCAAGGAGACAAAGCCAAAGTTTGCAATATCGTAAGAAGCGCAAGGCGCACCTTACTTCGACATCCCAGAAGGCCAAGGCTTGGCCAAAGGCTTGGCCAAAGGCGTCTGGAGTGTGGAAAATGAGAAAAGGAAAAATCATTATAATCTTCTGGGAAGATAAATGACATATCCCAAAATGTCTGCCTAAATGTGGCAAACGGGATCGCGGAAGCGTGACTGCCGTTTGGACAAGGCAAACATGAAGGAATTGAAGACGAGCAAGGCTCTGACTTCAAATATGTTTGTCATAAACATGTTCACTGCTAGTATTAAAATTGGATTTTAGATACTGGAAGTGGTACACAAATATGTACTGGTGTGCAGAATCTGCTCTGAGCAGGATACTGACTTCAGATAAGATTCATCTGCGAATTGAAAACGGGACGAAAGTCACTGTTTTAACCGTATATACCTAAGTTTAGGAACTACCCTACGTGTGTGTACTTAAATTAGGAAACTGTTAAAATGTAACTAGTTTGACTAGATACATTATCTCTATATCAGGATTTAACCCGTTTCGGGTATACCTTTATATTCTTGAACACTAAAGTGTTTTATTATATAAAGATGATATTGAGATAAACACATTAGATGTGAATAACAATATTTATATTTTGAATATAAATAAATCTCAAACGTATAACATGACAAACAAATAACTCAAACTGATTTGATCAATTGAAATATATTATGGCATTATTGTCTGGGACACAATTAAACAAGACTCGTATATCCACACTTTTGAAGATTGGATACTAGGACATATTTGATTCTATTCAAATAAAGTCTACGAATCTAGTTTATTGGGCAAAGTGCCTAAAACACTATTTACTTGGTAAAAGTGTAAATACCACCGATCTGTTAGCCCTATTTCATAGTGAAGCAAATGGGCCCATCTCTAGCTAGGTTAGAAGTGGATATGAATATTTCGTGACCTACACGGATGTGGAATCGCGTTATGGTTATATGTGTTTCCTTTGAAACACGAATCAGAAACTTTTACAGTTTCGACACGAAATAGACAAATAGATCGGCTAAAGTACAAAATCATCACGGTTAGACCATGATGAAAATACTTAATCAATAAGTTTCTCATATACTTGAAAGAGTATAGTATTCATTCAATGAGGACTCCTCCCGGAACACGTCAATTTGACGGTGTGTCTGAACTGAGTAATCGAATTTTGTTGGACATGATAAGGTTAATCATAAGTCGCTCTGAGCTACCATTTCCTTCAACGGATACGCATTAACAGTGCAGAACTTATTTTGAATAAGGTTCCATAAAAATCTGTTTTACAGAATTCATATTAGATATGAACAGGAAAGAAACCAGGTTTCTCATTCCTGAAAATTTGGGAATGCTATGCATACGTTTGGATGATACCAAACTAGAACCCAAATTGGATAAGTGCCTAAGTTTTGGGTTATCCTAGGGAAACCTAAGTATAATACTTATACAACTCACTAGAGAACAATGTAATTATTTCTCCCCATGCGTTTTTCCTAAGAGGAATACTAATATGCAGTGGTAAGTGGGAGGAAAGTAAAACTCGATGAAAATCAGAGTAATACTATCCTGGCACCGATTCCTTAATGGAACACATATATTTCATCAAGGATGAAACTATACCAAAAATCTTCGAATACACAAGAACCGCATAAGTCGGAGAGATTCAGGAAACAACCTGGGGTATGGGTTCCTGATCTCACCTCATAAAGATGTAAATCTTATGGAGGAATACGAACTGAATACGTATGAGGAAATGATACAAGATATCGACTCTCTATTATGGCAAAGTGCCATGATATCCGAAATAGATTCCATGTATATCAACTATGTTTAGATACTAGTTGATGTACCGTAAGGCATTGTGCATATTGGTACTATATAAGTCTTCAAGGAAGACATACATGAAAGGCAACATACCAACGTACTAAGATAGGCTTGTAGCGAAAAGGTATCGTTATCAACATTGTGTTGATTACAACGAAATCTTTTACTGTTGCCATAGTAAATCCATTTGGATAATGCTTGCTAATGCTGCATGTTTCATTTATGAAATATGACAGCTGAATGCCAAAATCACTTTCCTTAACGGAAACCTTTTGGAGGATGTTTACAACATCCTGACGGTTTTGTCGTACCAAAACTAGCAAACAAGGTTTGCAGGTTATTCGATCCATGGAAGGATTGAAGCAAGCATAGTGTAGGCACTGCATTTTTACACATAAGTCCCTATGATGAGTCTCATTTTGGAGACACTACCTTTTAAGTCACGGAGGTCACGGGAAACGGACATCGGAAGGGGAAATTCAGAATAAACAAGGTTCACTGTTTTCGTTAGTGCTGCGTTCGTGTTTACGTTCGAACGTCAAACGGATTGCGGGCGTTCGTGCCGCGTTCGAGGAAGCGTTCGAACGGTGTCGGTAATTCTGGTTTTGCTGCTAGCCTCACATCCAGCCCATTTAGCCCCCCAAAGCCCATAAAACACATCCCAATTTAAATAAATAAATATTAATTAAAACATTAACTAAATAAGATAATAATTAAATTAATTAAATAATTAAATAAAACATATACCAAACATAAAATAAACAATTACCAACTTAAACTAAAATCATGCCTAAATTAAACAAATCACATACTAAATCAAAATATAATCATGCCTAATTAAAATCAATCAACCAATTATATTCCCAATCTAATAAGATTATTCCCAAACTTAAAATATTGTATTCCTAATCCAGCCAATCAAATATTCAACCTTCCCTATCTAGCCAAGATTTGTCCCCCCTCAATCTTTGACTTCCCTTAACCAAACCAAATCAAATCCCTCTTCAATTAGCCAAATCCCTTTCCTTGTCAAGCCCAACCCTTTGCCTATAAAAAGAACCCTTCACCAACCTTCTCAACCCTAGTCCCTAGCTCATACACAACACACATAAAAATTACAGGAAGAACACACCCAAGAAAAAAAGGAAGCAAAAGATAAAGAGGAGACGGCAGCGAAACCACAAGGAAACAGTAGCAAAACGGACTCAAAACAGTAAAGACAACGAACGAGAACAGTGAACCAGTGAACCGGGAGAGTTGCGGAGCATCCACCCTTCCGACGATCGTGTACCGTACATCCGAGAGGTGATTTAAAAGGTTAGACCTGAGGGTACATTTTCATTAGCTTATATTCGTTCTTTTTATTATTATTATTGAATTCTATTCGCATGAGAGTCATTTATGGATGCATGTTGTGGCTTGAATGAAATGGAAGAGTGTCGTCTCTTGTGGTATATAGGATGGAAACCCAGACGTAAATTCCGTAGCTGAATCCGAATGGACGGTAGTGCGGTCTGTACATGGGACACAACTCCACGTACCACCTGAGTAAACGGCACCTTCTCTTGTGTGGAGTTGCTTTGGTTTATTTATTTCTTGTCATTTAAATCTTGTATGTTGCTTATTCCCGTATGATATGATCGAGTGCATGGGCTTAGCAAGTGCGATGAAAGGTTCCCTAATTGGAGGGGTTAAAATCCTTCACCACGACACTTTGCCGCACCGATCGATGTGTGTTCGGTTGAATGCGAGATACGTTCAATCGAGCATACCTAGTTTGATATGATTGTCTTTATTTTCGTATGCATGATTCAACCGAGCGCATGGGTTTAGTAAGTGTGATGTGAGATCCCCTATGGGGAGGGGCTAAAGCCCTTTACCACGATGCTTTGCCGCGCCGGTTGATGTGTGTTCGGTTGGATGCAAGAAACGATTCAATCGGACATACTTAGAATAGTATGATTGTCTTTATGTTTGTATGCATGATGTGATGTGACACGCATGGGCTTAGTATGTTGGTCTAAAGGTCCTCTCTTTTAGAGATCAAGAGCCCTCAAAAGGCCACCTTTACGGCAGTACTTCGCCGCGCCCCTTTATCTTGCTGTTTATGTATTGCGTCCCATTTCCTGCATCAGGTCTGTTCCCGTTCGAACGCGTTTACGAACGCAACTCGAACGCGCATGCATTTTTGCCTTATCATGCATCAGGTCTCACTTCCGTTCGAACGCGTTCACGAACGCCACTCGAACGCGAGCATTCTGTCTCATTTTCGTTCGAACGCGTTAACAAACGCCATACGAACGCGAGCATTCTGTTTCATTTCCGTTCGAACGCGTTTACGAACGCTACTCGAACGTGAGCATTCTGTCCCATTTCCGTTCGAACGCGTTTACGAACGCTACACGAACGCGAACACACTGAACTGAGTCTGTCTCATCATATTCATGCATAATTGCCTCTTGGTTGATCTTTCTTGTGTTATATAGCCAACCGTATTGTTTGTATTCCTGCATTTATCCATTCTATGTGTTCTTGGGATTGTATTCAAGCATGATTAGGCTGTTAGCATGTTATTTGGTTAATAGGTTCATGAGATAGTACTCAAGCATGTTTATTCCCATGGTTGCGTCGTTTGCCTTGGTCTTGATTTAACGCATTACGATTCATATGCCTATGCCATGATGACTTTGGAGTATTATTTCTTGTGATATATCGGATGGAAACCCAGACATAAATTCCGTAGCCGATTCCGAATGGACGGAAATGCGGTCTGTACTTGGGATACAACTCCACGTATCACTTGGAAGAGTGCTCACATGTATGCTTGTGCAGATATTATGTATGCTTGTGTTTCAATGAATATGATATGCTGA
Source organism: Zanthoxylum bungeanum (assembly GCA_019454045.1). Lineage (NCBI taxonomy): Eukaryota > Viridiplantae > Streptophyta > Magnoliopsida > Sapindales > Rutaceae > Zanthoxylum > Zanthoxylum bungeanum. The sequence goes on from SKCR01039749.1 coordinate 17,840, forward strand.
ATGAAGTTGTATGTTCATTGTTACTTTGAGGTATTTTGTTAGACATGTGTTATTAGATATGAGATATATGCAAAATGTATGTATTAGTGTTATTTTGTACCCATGAATATAGAAGCATGATATTCTTAGGAATAAGTGTTACTTAAGCCTGATTAAATTATTATGTAAATCCTTTCATTACAAATGGCATAAGTAAGGGACCATTCCGAACCCAACGGTTTGAGGTCTTCCCTTGGGAGGGGTGAGTGTGGCCTTAAATCTCATTTTCCCGGTTCACACCGGGTGGCGACTCCATTACTCTCCGGTTTAGTCCCTCGTGGCTACTCTGTATTCCCAACTAAGCCGCGAGCCTAGGGACAGCATGCGTCGCCCAGTTTCTGTGTTCCCACAGTCTGGCGACTCCACTGGGGATAGAGAATCGGCCCCGAATATTGTCTTTTAATGATTGGATTTATGTTTTAATTGACCGTGTCTATAGTGGATAAAGTGAGGGTTTAATCAAAGGCATTTTTAGGCTAGGTAATGGTTTGGTGTCTTCCTTCATTCACTACCTTTCTAGAAGGAAAAGCTGTGAAGGCACCTAGATAGCCATCTACTGTTAGCCTATTGTGATGGACTAATTTGGAGGACTCGTTGTTTATTCCTGACAACAAGCGATAAGAGCCTAAGAGGCTTGGGTATTTAAGTGAGCCTCGCTCCACCTTCCCTCTGGGGGATCTACAACGGGAAATCCATTTGACAGTCCGTCACACACCATAGCTCATTGGCACGTACCTTAGTGTATAAAAAAAGGGTGCGCTCCCTTGAGTGGGGAGACCTAGTTGTGGGCCATCCTTCGCCGGTGAGAGCCTTTGTCTATACTCTTACTAACCCACCTATAGACCGGGTTGGCTAAAGTAACAATTATTTCCTTGAATATGTGCTTGTGGACCATCCTCATTTGGATGCAGTTGGACTATTGTCAGAAATGCGGGCTTGCTGGGCCATTTAAACTGGGGCAAGTTCGTACCTTATGACTATTAGGCCCAAAGCTTCTGAAATGTTGATGGGCCATACTGTAAAAATTATTACGTTTGCATTATCTTTCTTCTATGCTTGTGTTTGGGAACATCGTCGTTTGGATCCGTTTGGACCATGTGCCATGGGATATGGGCTTGTTGGGCCATTTAAACTGGGACAAGAACGTATCTCGTGACTATTGGGCCAAAAGGCTTCTAAATAACAATGGGCCATTTTATGATTGTGTTCGGAATTTTATCATTTGGATTTAGTTGGGCTCTTTGCCATAAGACATGAACTCGTTAGGCCATTTAAACTGGGACGGGTTCACTCTTATGACAGTTGTCCCAAAAGCTTCTAAAATGATAATAGGCCGATTTGTTTGAGATTTTATTGATTTATATATGTTATATACTTCTTATGCACATCATGCATACATACATCATGTTAACCCTTGTGTTCTGAAAGCCATCATAGATTCCCGTTGGGTTAGAAAAAAGGGAAGACTCACCAAAATACCGAGAACAGACATGAGTGAATCAGATACTGAGGTATCCCGGATAGATCAGTTGGAAAATGGCTTCGCCAAGATTACTGAACAGTTGCAAGCCTTGACTACTGCCATGAAAAATATGGCTGTGCCCCGTGCCGGGGGAGATTCTAAGAATGTAAGGCGTGAGGAGCCTCCGAATGGGTTAAGGGATGATATCCCCGCTTTTGATGATGATATGGCAGAGTATGCAACAGACAGAGTGATTGGGTCTCAGGCCGAGATACAGAAACTCAGGGATCATGTTGAATCCGTTACCCGCAAGATGAGGGGTAAGAATGAAGATTTGCTAGATTATGAGACAATGAAGTTTGAGGAGCAGTTGCCAGCGCAGTTTAAGATGCCGGATTTGGCTAAGTTCAATGGGAATGGAGATCCGAGGGTGCATCTCCGTCAGTATGTGTCTGTTATGAGTTCAGTTGGCCTGTCTCAGCGCCAAGTACAAAAGATGTTCGGGATGTCACTCGAGGGGGCACCCGTAGTATGGTACCATAACCTAGACAAACAGGTTAAGGAAGATTGGAGGGAGCTAGCTGATGCTTTCTTAAAACAATATGTCACAGACCTGGAGATTGACTTGTCACTCCGTGACTTAGAAAATATCAAGCAGAAGCCGGAGGAAAATTTCAAGGAATATGTGGACCGCTGGAGGAGCCAGCTTCTGAAGATGCAAACCCGGCCCTCAGAAAAGGACCAGATCAAAATGATCATCAAGGGCACCAAGCCCTCTATTTATGGCAAACTGAGGAGAATGACTTCGATGATTACTGATTTTCGACAGCTGAGGGAGACAGTTATGGATATTGAGGAGGAGGAAGCCGAGAACAGAAAGTATTATGGACAGAAAAGAAGGAATATTGGGGGACATTCAGGGACTATGCCTGCTACTGCTGAAGTCACTGCCATTAAGAACAAACGATTTTCTAACCTTGGTAAGCCTCTTTCAAAGGTATTCGAAAAGCTGAAGGCGCATGAACTCTTAAAACCTTTGGAACTTAGGCCCATTCCAAATCCTGTGCCACCTCACATGAACTTAAACTTATACTGTCACTTCCACCAAGAAAAAGGCCATGACACCGACAACTGCGCCCGCCTCAGACATGAAATCCAAAACCTCATCGACGCCCATACAATACCCGACCCAGAGAAAGAACAACCAACGCACACAGAAATCCCCTGCCCAACTACATGATCAACTCTGGCCTACCCGAAATCCTTGTATTCCAAACTCTCAACCACTCAGCTTCATAGGAATAAGGGATAACAATGGTGAAGAACCATGGGCTGAAGAAGAAGGCACTGTTGTTTCTCCTAGTTTATCTTGCACTTTTAATAAAGACATTGATTTTGTCTCTTTGTTCGAACCATTTTCTTAAATGATAATAAAGACGTCCATTTCGCTGAATCTCTTCCGCAATATGAGTACATTTGAGAAAAGCATTCAACCGAGGTACTATGAAATTCAGTGATGTTTAGAACACGGGGAATCCTCGAATAAGCAAGCAGAGGGGCAATGAGAGTATCAGACTTGGAAGGGAATTAGTTCACCAAGCCGATCAGCGTAGACAGATTAAAGCGGTGGCTTGCCTGAGGAAAGGAAGACTGAGCAGTCACCAAGAGAATTGGCAGAAGACCTAACCCGACGGGATAGGAATATTCATGCATGCATACACGTAACACATTTTGCATCCTTTTGTGTTTGTTTTATTTTGTGTTCACAGGTTTTAAAGAATAAGAAAAACGGCAAATGAAAGCCAGTCAGAAGCATCAATATTAGCATCAGTATCAGCATTGCCGGGTATGGCATTCTGGGGGCGAGGCCCATATTACATCAGATCAGTTCTGCCGAGAATGGCACTCCGAGAATGGAGATATAGTCCGGGAATGGACAGCTCAGGAATGAGCACGCCGAGAATGGCACGCCGGGAATGGCACTCCGAGAATGGAGATATAGTTCGGGAATAAAGCCCACAGTCCAAACAATCAGAGGAATAAAGCCTCATCTCCACACAATTCGGGAACAAAGCCAAGAGGAATAAAGCCTCATCTCAATACAGTTCGGGAACAAAGCCCAGGGGAATAAAGCCCTATCACAACACAGTTCGGGAACAAAGCCAAGAGGAAGAAATCCTCCTGTCAGTACAGTTCGAGAATAAAGCTCGGGAGGAATAAAGCCTCATCTCAACACAGTTCGGGAACAAAGCCCAGAGGAATAAAGCCTCATCTCAATACAGTTCGGGAACAAAGCCCAGGGGAATAAAGCCTATCACAACACAGTTCGGGAACAAAGCCCAGGGGAATAAAAGCTCATGTCAGTATAGTTTGAGAACAAAGCTCAGAGGAAGAAAGCCTCATATCAGTATAGTTTGAGAACAAAGCTCAAGAGGAAAAAGCCTCATATCAGTATAGTTTGAGAACAAAGCTCAAGGGGAAGAAAGCCTCATATCAGTACAGTTCGGGAATAAAGCCCACACTCAATACAGTTCATGAAGAAAGCCTACATTCAGTTCAGTTCAGGAAGAAAGCCTGCATTCAATACAGTTCAAGAACAAAGCCACAGTCAGCTCAGATCAGAGAATAAAGCTCAAGGGGAAGAAAGCCTCACGTCAGTATAGTTTGAGAGCAAAGCTAAAGGGGAAGAAAGCCTCATATCAGTATAGTTGAGAACAAAGCTCAAGGGGAAGAAGGAAGAAAAGAAAGCCTCATATCAGTACAGTTCGGGAATAAAGCCCACACTCAATACAGTTCATGAAGAAAGCCTACATTCAGTTCAGTTCAGGAAGAAAGCCTGCATTCAATACAGTTCAAGAACAAAGCCACAGTCAGCTCAGATCAGAGAATAAAGCTCAAGGGGAAGAAGCCTCACGTCAGTATAGTTTGAGAGCAAAGCTAAGGGGGAAGAAAGCCTCATATCAGTATAGTTTGAGAACAAAGCTCAAGGTAAGAAAGCCTCATGTCAGTACAGTTCGGGAATAAAGCTCGGGAGGAATAGAGCCTCATCTCAACAGTTCGAGATTAAAGCTCGGGAGGAATAAAGCCTCATCGCAACAGTTCGGGAACAAAGTACAGGGGAATATAGCCTCATCTCAATACAGTTCGGGAATAAAGCCCACAGTCCAAACAATCATGGAATAAAGCCACATCACAACACGGTTCGGGAATGAACCAGGGGTCGTAGCACCTCACCACCAAATCAACTCAACACATGGTAAGTCAAGTGGCAGCTGGCGAGCCAGGTAAGTAGAAATGCATTGCATAACTTTGATAGGATTGTCACTGTTGCACAATACACAAGTCCCATCAAAGTGGGGGCGACTGTAGGCACTGCATTTTTACACATAAGTCCCTATGATGAGTCTCATTTTGGAGACACTACCTTTTAAGTCACGGAGGTCACGGGAAACGGACATCGGAAGGGGAAATTCAGAATAAACAAGGTTCACTGTTTTCGTTAGTGCTGCGTTCGTGTTTACGTTCGAACGTCAAACGGATTGCGGGCGTTCGTGCCGCGTTCGAGGAAGCGTTCGAACGGTGTCGGTAATTCTGGTTTTGCTGCTAGCCTCACATCCAGCCCATTTAGCCCCCCAAAGCCCATAAAACACATCCCAATTTAAATAAATAAATATTAATTAAAACATTAACTAAATAAGATAATAATTAAATTAATAAATAATTAAATAAAACATATACCAAAATAAAATAAACAATTACCAACTTAAACTAAAATCATGCCTAAATTAAACAAATCACATACTAAATCAAAATATAATCATGCCTAATTAAAATCAATCAACCAATTATATTCCCAATCTAATAAGATTATTCCCAAACTTAAAATATTGTATTCCTAATCCAAGCCAATCAAATATTCAACCTTCCCTATCTAGCCAAGATTTGTCCCCCCTCAATCTTTGACTTCCCTTAACCAAACCAAATCAAATCCCTCTTCAATTAGCCAAATCCCTTTCCTTGTCAAGCCCAACCCTTTGCCTATAAAAAGAACCCTTCACCAACCTTCTCAACCCTAGTCCCTAGCTCATACACAACACACACATAAAAATTACAGGAAGAAACACACCCAAGAAAAAAAGGAAGCAAAAGATAAAGAGGAGACGGCAGCGAAACCACAAGGAAACAGTAGCAAAACAGACTCAAAACAGTAAAGACAACGAACGAGAACAGTGAACCAGTGAACCGGGAGAGTTGCGGAGCATCCACCCTTCCGACGATCGTGTACCGTACATCCGAGAGGTGATTTAAAAGGTTAGACCTGAGGGTACATTTTCATTAGCTTATATTCGTTCTTTTTATTATTATTATTGAATTCTATTCGCATGAGAGTCATTTATGGATGCATGTTGTGGCTTGAATGAAATGGAAGAGTGTCGTCTCTTGTGGTATATAGGATGGAAACCCAGACGTAAATTCCGTAGCTGAATCCGAATGGACGGTAGTGCGGTCTGTACATGGGACACAACTCCACGTACCACCTGAGTAAACGGCACCTTCTCTTGTGTGGAGTTGCTTTGGTTTATTTATTTCTTGTCATTTAAATCTTGTATGTTGCTTATTCCCGTATGATATGATATGATCGAGTGCATGGGCTTAGCAAGTGCGATGAAAGGTTCCCTAATTGGAGGGGTTAAAATCCTTCACCACGACGCTTTGCCGCACCGATCAATGTGTGTTCGGTTGAATGCGAGATACGTTCAATCGAGCATACCTAGTTTGATATGATTGTCTTTATTTTCGTATGCATGATTCAACCGAGCGCATGGGTTTAGTAAGTGTGATGTGAGATCCCCTATGGGGAGGGGCTAAAGCCCTTTACCACGATGCTTTGCCGCGCCGGTTGATGTGTGTTCGGTTGGATGCAAGACACGATTCAATCGGACATACTTAGAATAGTATGATTGTCTTTATGTTTGTATGCATGATGTGATGTTGACGCGCATGGGCTTAGTATGTTGGTCTAAAGGTCCTCTCTTTGAGAGATCAAGAGCCCTCAAAAGGCCACCTTTACGGCAGTACTTCGCCGCGCCCCTTTATCTTGCTGTTTATGTATTGCGTCCCATTTCATGCATCAGGTCTGTTCCCATTCGAACGCGTTTACGAACGCAACTCGAACGCGCATGCATTTTTGCCTTATCATGCATCAGGTCTCACTTCCGTTCGAACGCGTTCACGAACGCCACTCGAACGCGAGCATTCCGTCTCATTTCCGTTCGAACGCGTTAACAACGCCATACGAACGCGAGCATTCTGTTTCATTTCCGTTCGAACGCGTTTACGAACGCTACTCGAACGTGAGCATTCTGTCCCATTTCCATTCGAACGCGTTTACGAACGCTACACGAACGCGAACACACTGAACTGAGTCTGTCTCATCATATTCATGCATAATTGCCTCTTGGTTGATCTTTCTTATGTTATATAGCCAACCGTATTGTTTGTATTCCTGCATTTATCCATTCTATGTGTTCTTGGGATTGTATTCAAGCATGATTAGGCTGTTAGCATGTTATTTGGTTAATAGGTTCATGAGATAGTACTCAAGCATGTTTATTCCATTGGTTGCGTCATTTGCCTTGGTCTTGATTTAACGCATTACGATTCATATGCCTATGCCATGATGACTTTGGAGTATTATTTCTTGTGATATATCGGATGGAAACCCAGACATAAATTCCGTAGCCGATTCCGAATGGACGGTAATGCGGTCTGTACTTGGGATACAACTTCACGTATCACTTGGAAGAGTGCTCACATGTATGCTTGTGCAGATATTATGTATGCTTGTGTTTTCATGAATATGATATGCTGAATGAAGTTGTATGTTCATTGTTACTTTGAGGTATTTTGTTAGACATGTGTTATTAGATATGAGATATATGCAAAATGTATGTATTAGTGTTATTTTGTACCCATGAATATAGAAGCATGATATTCTTAGGAATAAGTGTTACTTAAGCCTGATTAAATTATTATGTAAATCCTTTCATTACAAATGGCATAAGTAAGGGACCATTCCGAACCAACGGTTTGAGGTCTTCCCTTGCGAGGGGTGAGTGCGGCCTTAAATCTCATTTTCCCGGTTCACACCGGGTGGCGACTCCATTACTCTCCGGTTTAGTCCCTCGTGGCTACTCCGTATTCCCAACTAGGCCGCGAGCCTAGGGACAGCATGCGTCGCCCAGTTTCTGTGTTCCCGCACATAGCGTTCTTGGAATTATCGTTTGATGTAATCATAATGGTATATGATTTAATTCAAAACGAAAATGATTCTTGTGTATATAAGGAGGTTAGTGGGAGCGCACTGACAGTAATGTCCTATATAATAATGACATGTCATTTCTTGGAAATGATATTCACTTAAATAATCGGTGAAAGCTTGGCTTTCATAAGAAAATTCTTCGTAGAATTCTTGGGAGAAAACAACCTTTATTCTAGGAATAAAGATCTACTGGGATAGATTTAAAGTTGTTGATACTCTCCGCAAACTCGTACATTGATAAGTGTACGCGACCTGGTGTCTCATACGCTTTGAGCATATGGATTCACAATCGGGCCAATCCAAGTGATAGTCATTGGATTGAAGTTAAGAACATCCTTGACTATCTTAGAGGAACTAATGATGCTATCTTATACTATGGAGAATGAGAACTTGAAGTGACTAGGATCACTGCTGCAAGTTTCCTAACCGATAAACGACTATGAGTCATAACAACGGTACTACAAAGTTTGAATAACGGAACAGTGAGCTGGAAATCTTCCAAGCAAGATACTATTACCGAATAAACAACACAAGTGGATTATTGCTGCAGCTGAGGCAGCAATAGAAGCCTTTTGGATCGATAAAAATCTAATTAGATTAGATATAGTTCTGTTAGCAGCTGAGCTAGGCTACATCGTAGGCTAAATAATTAATGGTCTCATCAACGATCCAGATATATACTTTTATATTCATCTGATTCGTTCGGATCATACATCGTGGCGATGTACATCAGATGATAATCATACAAATCCACTGACGAAAGTCTTTTCTCAGTAATTTGAGCGAACCGTACATAGTTCGGGTGTAAGACACTCGAGTGATTGGCTATAGGCCAAGTGGAGATGTTGGACAGTTATGACCAATAGCATCACTATTTGTACAGATCATGGTATTGTTGTACAAATAAACTATGTGACAAAGGAAATTGCCCTCTTATCATTTGTGATTAGATCACCAAGATGTATAAATGATATGAGGTCCTTATGATTAGTTCCTAGATTTAGATGATATGAGACAGTATCAATCCACGAATGTTTAATCATTAAATATCCCTAGTCGTAGTATTATCGAGATTGGACATCGATAATGTGGAATAGACTAGTATTACACTTGTACACGTTGTGAGGGCATAACGGCACTTGGAACTGCAAAAACAGCCCACTGCCGAGCACTCTAGGAGGAGGCAGAAAAGTTTTTGTTGTCCACCGCATCGCTCAACCGCTCGATGTAAGTATTCTAAAACTTCTTCGATGTATTCGCATTATGTTTCTATGCTTTAATTGATCCTCGGGACTTAGAGATTTCCCAACATCCAGCCTATTACCTTTTGACTCTGTGTATTTCTCTTCTAACCTATTCCCCTAAATGTAAATGAGGTTTCTTTAGAAGTGTTATGTAATCAGGTAGAAGTAATACTTGTGGTAGCGGGAGAGAGGAAATAGAGAGATTTGTTCTAGGAATAATGTGTTGAGTATCCATCCCCATATCATTATTATTATTATTATTTACTTACGCGCCTTATTATGTGTTTAGAATGCATGTTTAAGGGTGTATGATGATGAGACCTTAACAAAGATAATAAATTGGTTGCCGATTACGCGAAAAACCCTCAAAATATATTAAGCGTTTTCCTTCCATTGAGTGATTCTTACTCAAGATCCAAGACTGGCATTGGTTTGTTGGCCAAAGTCAAGACCTTTGTCCGTCGCGGATATGTTTGAATCATGAAGGCTTTCTTCCATATCAGTGTCTTGTCCAAGTTGTGATTTGTTGGCCAAAGTCAAGATCACTTCTTGTCCATCGACATTGATTACGAAGCTTTACATAGTCAATGGGTTCCGCTTAACTGGGATCATTAAGTTTGTTGTACCAAAGCCAATGCTTAATTGATTCAGAGGAAAAGGTTAGGCAATATATTGGATATATTGGCATATATAAGATATATGTTTCGGACTTGGATGTCCACCTACTGGATCTAGGAATTGGATGGGATCCAATTGATCTTAGAGATCTACCTAGTTAATTATCATACAATTTTTGGTCAAAGTCAAGATTGTGGTTATTTAACGGGATCCTAGCCCACTAGGAAACAAGGTTTCCCGAGTACTCAACAGAGGGTTAGAGGCTCGCCGAAAAATAGTGGGAGGCAAGTATTAAATTTGCAATATTCGTTTAGTTACTTGCCATACTCGATCATTTCATTTTTTCGTCAATACGTAATTATTTATTAGTTGGACTAATATTTAATTGTTGTTTTAATTGAACAGTTGGACTGTATTCAAACTATTTCAATTAATAGTTGATTTTATAATTGGATTATAGTAATCAATATAATTGAATTTAACCTATTAAATTATAGTTGTTTATATAGTTGGACTATAGTAATCATTATAATCAATAGTACCTAAAATCGTTGATTCGATAGTTGGACTATTGGAGTCAAGATAATTGAAAGATTAGTGTTTAAAACATAATCTTGGGTGAAAATGTATTTAAACGGCTTTAATTTTCAAATTGGGAATAAAACCTCAGGATAGTCCTGGGAATTGAGAAGTGATTCTATTTGATAGAATAACATCTTGGGCCTAAGCCCGGAGGTTAGCAAAAAGTAGAGCATGATCTTTGGAAGATTCATATGATGATAACTAAGGATTATACTTGCTAAATGTGTTTTAATGAGGTTAGCAAATGTGTTTTAATCCATTATACTTGCTAAATAGACTCCTTAATTTTTTAGTCAGAACTAAGGATTAGATTCTTAAAGTATGATAATGGAATTGAATGATCTTCATAGATCTATAATAATATCTTAGAAGTACAAATTGTAATAGTAAACTCTTGGAGAGTTAATAGCTATACTCAAGGAGACAAAGCTAGAGTTTGCAATAGGCAAGAAGCGCAAGGCGCACCTTACTTCGACATTCTGGAAGGCCAAGGCTTGGCCAAAGGCTTCTGGGGTGTTGAAAAGGGGCAAAGGCAAAATCATTATAATCTTATGGGAAGACAAAAGACATATCCCAAGATGTCTGCCTAAACTGTGGCAAACGGGGTCACTGGATGCGTGACTGCCGTATGGACAAGGCAGACATTAAGGAATTGAAGACGGGCAAGGCTCCGACTTCAAATATGTTTGTCATAAATATGTTCACTACTAGTATTAAAATTGGATTTTAGATACTGGATGTGGGACATAAATATGTGCTGATGTGCAGAATCTGCTGAGAGCAGGATACTGACTTCAGATGAGATCTACCTACGAATTGAAAATGGGACGAGAGTCGTTGTTTTAACCGTAGAAACCTAAGTTTAGGAACTACCCTTCATGTGTGTACTTAAATTAGGAAACTTTTTCAATGTAACTAGTTTGACTAGAAACATTATCTCTATATCAGGGTTTAACCCGTTGCGGGTATAAATTTATATTATAGAACATTAAAGTGTTTTATTTTATAAAGATGATTTGAGATAAACACATTAGATGTGAATAACAATATTTATATTTTGAATATAAATAAATCTCAAACGTATAACATGACAAACAAATAGCTGAAACTGATTTAATCAGTTGAGACTTATTTGTGGCATTGTTGTCTGGGACACAATTAACAAGACTCGTATGCCCATACCTTCGAAGAGTGGATACTAGGACGGATTTGATTCTATTCAAATAATGTCTATGAATCTAGTTTATTGGGCAAAGTGCCTAAAACACATTTTACTTGGTAAAAGTGTAAGTGCCATCGATCTGTCAGCCCTTGTTCATTGTGACGTAAGTGGGCTCATGTCTAGCTAGGCTAGATGTGGATATGAATATTTCGTGACCTTTATGGATGTGGCATCGCGTTATGGTTATGTGTTTCTTTTGAAACATGAATCATAAACTTTTGATGAATCAAAGAGTTTCGACACGAAGTAGACAAACAGATCGGCTAAAGTATTAAAACATCATGATTGGACCGTGATGAAAATACTTAAGCAATAAGTCTCTCATATAATTGAAAGAGTATAGTATTCTTTCAATGAGGACTCCTCCAGGAACACGTCAATCTGACGGTGTGTCCGAACAGAGAAATCAAATTTTATCGGACATGATAAGGTTGAACATGAGTCGCTCTGAGCTACCATTTCCTTCAACAGATACGCATTAACAGTGCAAAACTTATTTTGAATAAGGTTCCATAAAATTTTTTTTGACAGATTTCATATTGGATATGAACAAGAAAGAAACCGGGTTTTCTCATTCTTGAAGATTTGGGTATGCTAGGCATATGTTTGGATGATGCCAAACTAGAACCCAAATCGGATTAGTGCCTAAGTTGTAGGTTATCCTACGGAAACCAAAGTATAGTACTTATACAACTCACTAGAGAACAATGTAATTGTTGCTCGCCATGCAGTTTTCTTAAGAGGAATACCTATATGCAGTGGTAAGTGGGAGGAAAGTAAAACTCGATGAAAATCGGAGTAATACTATTCCAGGCACCGATTTCTTAATGGAACACAAATAGTTCATCAAGGATGAAACTATACCAATAATCTTCGAATACACAAGAACCACGTAAGTCGGAGAGAGTCAGAAAACAACCTGGGAGGTATGGGTTTCTGATCTCACCTTATAAAGATGTCAATCTTATTGAGAAACCGAACTGACTACGTATGAGGAAGTGATACAAGGTATCGACTCCCTATAATGGCAAAGTGCCATGATGTCCGAAATGGATTCCATGTATACCAACCAAGTTTAGATACTAGTTGTTGTACCGAAAGGCATTGTGCCAATTGGTATTATATAAGTCTTCAAGGAAGACATAAATGGAAGGCAACATACCAACGTACTAAGCTGGGCTTGTAGCGAAAAGGTATCGTTATCAATATTGTGTCGATTACGATGAAACCTTTTACCTGTTGCTATGGATAACTCCATTTGGATAATGCTGCTAATACTGCATGTTTCATTTATGAAATATGGCAGCTGGAACGTCAAAATCGCTTTCCTTAAACGGAAACCTTTTTGGAGGATGTTTACAACATCCTGACGGTTTTGTCGTACCAAAACAAACAAATAAGGTTTACAAGTTAATTCGATCCATTTATGGATTGAAGCAAACATAGCATTCTTGGAATTATCGTTTTGATGTAATCATAATGGTATATGATTTAATTCAAAATGAGAAATGATTCTTGTGTATATAAGGAGGTAGTGGGAGCGCACTGACAATGAAACCTTTCTCAGCAGAAATTTGAGCGAATCGTACATAGTTCGGGAATTATGTGATTGGCTATAGGCCAAGTGGGAGATTGTTGGACAATTATGACCCATAACATCACTATTTGTACAGATCATGGAGTTGTTGTACAAATTAACTGTTGGAGTTTCTACGGTCCCGAAGATCGAATAACAAGCAAGAAATAAGTGCGAATACAATCGAGGGAGCGGAATACTCACATCGATCGGTTGAGCGACGCGGCGACGAACAAAAAATTATTCTGCCTCCTCCAAGAAATCACGACAGTGGGCTTTTTGCAGTCCTCAAAATCGGCTTCAATCTTCCTCCATCAAGCTCCAAGCTTTGTCATGGTGATTCCAAGCTCATAGGTGGACTTCCCTATCACCTTCGCATGTCTCTCGGAGTGCTAAATCTTGATGTTTTTGCCACAAAAACATCACACTTAGCTTCCCTTGCTCACGTTTTTTCCCAGAAAAACAGTTAAGAAATGGCCAAAATGCCGAGAGAGAGAGATGAAGAAATTGGCTCCAATTTTCGTGAACCAAGAGAGAGAATGATGGATGTTAATTTTGTATTTGATTTTGTGTATCTAATACACAACTTTTTATTACCAAAAATCAAATAATTGATTTATCAAATACAAAAAGTCAAGGAAATTAATTCCAACCACTTCCATCAACTATTCACATCACTCATGTCAATCAAGTGACAAGTTATCACATCACTCAAAGTGACTAATGATTTGACGCTTGATGTAACTAGCGATTTGACGTTTGATTTGACTTGCGTGCCACACTCGAATTCAAAATGCGAATGCGCTCGCAAACAATCCCGGGCTCGGGTTCGCTAATTCCAAATTAACGAATTTTCCGTTGCGACGTAATTAAATCTAATTTAATTAAATAATCAAGCTTAGTATAATTACTATTCACATCGCTAACGAATTAATTCTAAATTAATTCGTTCACCCGAATTAAAATCTAATTTTAATTCCTCATTGAAATCCAATTTCGTCTAATATATCGAATATATTAATTTATCGATTAATTCAAAATTAATCGTTCTCTCTCTTTAATGATATTTTATCCCATATAAAATATCTCCGTAATTAATCCCAGATTAATTTTCTCTCTCATCCAATTAATCCCAGATTAATAAAGTGCGAGTCATACGTCATCGGTGAATCTTCGGGAAGCGACCCATGAGATCCACGGATATGTTGGCAGTAAATCGGGTCATCGGACTATCCGAACACGTAAGCACCTAGTACTACGTTTGTACCGATTTACAAGACAAGCTTGGCTTCTAGCAAAGCGCCATGCCTACCCAATTCTCCAGAAACATGCTTACAGGAATAAACGATCTATATCAGGCGTATTATACGTAGTATAATGTATGTCGATCCAGTATCAGATGTCACGTGCTAGGCCTGGGGCTGGAATTGTGTCTGCACCGTACGAAGCACATGTCAGATGTCTGGTAACTAATCTCTATAATCGGATATACATGACCTAATCATAATATCCCGATAGCTGCAGCATATAAGAGCACCAGTCCCGTATCCTACGTGACATCATCTCCACTATGACTGGAGTGATACTTCCGTCTTGACATCACACCCAACACACTACGATTCTTGATATACCCAGAAGAGGCGTACACAGAAACCAGTTAAAGCCTTGGACGACTAAAACCAAAGTATATTGATTGTCGTAAGTATTAGCGGTGCAAGTCTCAGGTTAAGACCAAATACACCTACCCTGATTTCGGACTTCCATAGACACATAGTCATACTAGCAATGGAATTCCGAGAGGGTCTATCCAGAGCGAAGCTGTTTCCCGTACCATCGGTAAAACACAACCTCCTATTACACTTCCATGAGTATCCTATACCCTAATATATGAGAACTATGTCGTTATGCCCTCAAAACGTGCACAAGTGTAATACTAGTCTTTTACGCATTATCGATGTCCAATCTCGATAATACTCTGACTAGGGATATTTAATGATTAATCCTTCGTGGACTGATACTGTCTCATACCATTCTCACTCCAGGAACTAATCATATGGACCTCCTATCATTTATATATCTTGGTGATCTAATCACAAACGATAAGAGAGCAATCTCCTTTGTCACATAGTTAATTTGTACAACAACACCATGATCTGTACAAATAGTGACGCTATGGGTCATAATTGTCCAACAATCTCCCACTTGGCCTATAGCCAGTCACTCGAGTGTCTTACACCCGAACTATGTATGGTTGGCTCAAACTGCTGAGAAAGGCTTTCGTCAGCGGATTTGCATGATTATCGTCTGATACGATTTATTCGATCATCACATCGCCATGATGTATGATCCGAACGGATCAGATGAATATCGAAGTATGTATCTGGATCGTTGATGAGACCATTAATCCTTTAGCATGTGATGTAGCCTAGCTCAGCTGCTAACAGAACTATATCTAATCTAATTAGATTTGTTGTCGACCCAAATGGCTTCTATTGCTGCCTCAACTGCAGCAATAACCCGCATTTGTTGTTTATTCGGTAACAGTATCTCGCTTGGAAGATTTCCAGCTCACTGTTCCGTTATTCAAACTGTATAGTACCGTTTGTGACTTATAGTCGTTTTCATCGGTTAGGAAACTTGCTACAGTGATCCCAGTCACTTCAAGTTCTCTATCTCCACAGATTGAGACAACATCATTAGTTCTCTAAGAACTAACGGATGTTCTTAATATCAATCCAGTGACCATCACTGGGATTGGCCTGTTTGTGAATCCATATGCTCAAAGCGTATGGGACACCAAGTCGCGTACGTTTTTCAATGTACGATTTCTCGGTGAGTTTATGAAAGACAAGCTTTCACCGATTATTTTATGGGAATATCATTTCCAAGAAATGACATATTATCATTATTTATAGGACATTTATTGTCAGTGCGCTCCACTAACCTCCTTATATACACAAGAATCATTTCGTTTTGAATTAAATCATATACCATTATGATTACATCAAAACGATAATTCCAAGAATATAATGCTTGCTTCAATCCAAACATGGATTGAATAACCTACAAACCTTGTTTGCTAGTTTTAGTACGACAAAATCGTCAGGATGTTGTAAACATCCTCCTAAAGGTTTCCATTTAAGGAAAGCGATTTTTCGTTCAGCTGACATATTTCATAAATGAAACATGCAGCATTAGCAAGCAATATCCAAATGCATTTACCATGGCAATAGGTAAAAGGTTTCGTCATAATTGACACAATGTTGATAACGATACCTTTTCGCTACAAGCCCAGCTTAGTACGTTGGTATGTTTCCATCCATGTATGTCTTCATTGAAGACTTATAAAGTACCAATAGGCACAATGCCTTGCGGTACAACAACTAGTGTTTAAACTTGGTTGTTATACATGGAATCCATTTCGGATTCATGGGACTTTGCCATAAAAGGGAATCGATACCTTGTATCACTTCCTCATACGTAATCAGTCGGTTTATCTCAATAAGATTACATCTTTATAGGTGAGATCAAACCCATAACCCAAGTTGTCTTCTGATTCTCTCCGACATAACGCGGTTCTTGTGTATTCGAAGATTAATGGTATAGTTTCTGTTGGATAATATGACCCATAGCGTCACTATTTGTACAGATCACGGTGTTGCTGTACAAATTAACTATGTGACAAGGAAATTGCACTCTCATCATTTGTGATTAGATCACCATAGATGTATAAATGAAGAGAGGTCCATATGATTAGTTCCTGGATTGAGATGATATGAGACAGTATCAATCCCCGAAGGATTAATCATTAAATATCCCTAGCCGAAGTATTATCGAGACTGGACATCGATAATGCGGAATAGGCTAGTATTGCACTTTGTGCGTTTGTGAGGGCACAACGGCATAGTTCTCATATATAAGTATTGGATACTTATGCAAGTGCGATAGGAGGTCGTGTTTCACACCGATGGTACGGGAAACAGCTTCGCTCTGGATAGACCCCTCGGAATCCCATTGGTATTATGACTATGTGTCTATGGGAGGCCGAATCGAGGTAGGTGTGTATAGTCTTAACCTGAGACTTGCATCGCTAATACTTGCGATAATCGGTAACTCTGGTCTTGGTGGTACAGGGCTTTAACCGGTTCTGTGTACACCGCTTCTGGGTTTATCAGAGAGTCGTAGTGTATTGGGTGTGATGTCGAGACGGAAGTGTCACTTCAGTCATATTGGAGTTGATGTCACGCAGGATATGGTACTAGTGCTCTTGAGTGTTGCGCAACCAATCGGGATATTGTGACCAGGTCATGTATATCCGATTATAGAGACTATGTTACCAGACATCCGACATGTGTTTCGGACGGGGCAGACACTTATCCAGCCCCAGCCCTAGCACGTGATTATCCGATACTGGGCCGATATACACAATACTACGGTATACTACGCTTGATACAGATCTATATATTCCTGTAAGAATATTTCTGGAGAATTGGGTAGGCATGGCGTTTTGCTAGAAGCTAACCTTGTCTTGTAAATCGGTATAAACGTAGTACGAGGTACTTACGTGTTCGGACAGTCCGACGACCGTATTTACTGCCAACATATCCGGAGATCTCATGGGTCGGTTCCCGAAGATTCACCGATGACGTATTACTCGCACTTTGATTAATCTGGGATTAATTAGAAGAGAGAGATTAATTAATCTGGGATTAATTCGATGAGAGAGAAAATTAATCTGGGATTAATTGCGGAGATATTTTATCTGGGATAAAATATTAATTAAAGAGAGAGAACGATTAATTTGGAATTAATCGATAAAATAATATATTCGATATATTATTAGAAATTGGATTTCGACGCGGAATTAAAATTAGATTTTAATTCGGGCGAACGAATTAATTTAGAATTAATTCGTTAGCGACGTGAATAGTGAATTCGCTAGGCGTAATCACTTAATTACGACGCGACGGAAAATTCGTTAATTTGGAATTAGCGAACCCGAGCCCGAGAGTGATTGCGAGCGCGTTCGCATTTCGAATTCGAACGCGGCACGCAAGTCACATCAAGCGTCAAATCGTTAGTCGCGTCAATCGTCAAATCAATTGTCACTTTGAGTGATGTGATATGACATGTTGTCACTTTTTAAAGTGACATGATGTGAATATGGACTTGTGTATATATATATTTTATTCATTTACTTGGTAAATGGAATAAAGATATAAGTATATATAAATCATTTTCTCTCTCTTGGTTTTTGTGTGGTTCACGGTTTTGGCAAAAATTAATAGCCAATCACGTGACTCTATTTTGCTTTTGGTTGTTCACGTTTTTGGTATTATTTTGTGACAAGATTTGGTGACCCACTTAGTCTACTTTGGTCTTCACGTTTTAGAAAAAATGGAGCCAAAACTTTCTCTCTTCTTCTCTTCTTCACGTCTTGGACCGTTCTTCTTCTTCTTCTTGTTGTTGCGTTTTCTGCTCGCCGAAGGAGAAGCAAGATTTGATTTTGTTTCATAAACTTAGTGCTAGCACACTCTAGGAGTGATACAAAGGTGATAGGGAAGTGAGTTTGTGAGCATGGAAGCTTGAAGCTTTGAGCTTCAATGGATCTTGCATGGCCGAATCTTGGACGCACAAAGATGATCAAAACCGAGCAACCCCTGCAGTTTTTGGAGACAAAACCGAGCATGATGGAGCACCAAAAACGCACCTTTGTTCTTCTTTCATCAAAACCGAAAATCAAAGTGAGTATATTCCGCACCTCCTTTGATGTGTTCATATGTGGTTTTTATGCATGTTTTGTGATCTTTGGGACATGATTGAACTCCAACAATGGTATCAGAGCTTTGGATGCATGAAAACCGAATTAGGGTTCTTGAGTAAATTTGGGGCTTTTTGATTTTGGCTTGATTATGACAAATTGATTGTGTAAGAATGCTTATATATGATCTAATTTGAGATATATGTAATCAATTTGACAAAAAAAATCATTGGATTGATTTTCCCCAATTTGCAATTTTTGTCAAAACTTTAATTTGGGTAAACTCGATTTAGGCATGATTTGGTTGAATTGTTTGATGCATTATGCTTGAATGAGGTTGAATTGAAGTTGTGCATGATCAATTTCAAGAAAATTGGATTAGATCAATTTTCCCCAATTCTTAGGTTGGATATGAAACTTGAAATTGGGCAAAATGTGTTTAAGCATGTTTTTAATTGAATTGGATGTTTAAGTATGCTTAGAACATGTTTAATTGAGATTGTGTGTGGTCAATTTCATGAAATTGGATTGGATTCATTTTTCCCCAAATTGGAGGCTTGGCCGAAAATTGCATAACCCTAATGTCTTGGTAATTTTATTTTGTTTGATCATTGGATGACTTAAAACAATTGGTTAATGTTGTTTTGAAGTTCAATTGGATTGAATTTTGATTTGGAACATTTTTCCCTTTTAAAGTGGCTTGGCCGATTTTAAAGGACATGAAATTCATTGTAATTTTGTTGTTTGATTCATTGGATGATTGAATTGATTTGGGAAATTATGATTGTGGACTTCAATTGGATTGAAACCGAATCGAATTGAAAAACCCCTAATTGCCGAGACTTGAAAGCATGTTAATTGGGTTTGATTTTGATTGAATTGTGTTGGACACTATTTGGTTGTTAAAGTGCATGATTAATTAGGCTAATTGATATTTTAGAAATGTTAATTGGGTAATTGATTGTGTATTACACTTAGGTTAATTAATTGTGAAATTTGGAATTTTATAAGTTAATTAATTTGGGCTTAATTTTGGAAATTGGGCTTGTTAGGTTGTAATTGGGCTTTTGGGCTTTGTTGTAACAAAGTTGGGTTTAGGCAAAATTGGTTGGATCCAATTAGGCCCAAAACCGAATCCAAAAGGTCCAATTATGACTTAATGGACCTTAATTATTTAATTGGGCCTAATGGGCCAAAATTAATTTAAAGGCTTATGGGGTAACTCCCGGATTGGATTTTGGTTGTTCGGTTTGACCCGAGTTGACCAAAAGTCCACGCCTATAGAGAAATTAATTAAAAGCCCATTGGACTTTAATTAAATAAAACATTAGATGTTAATCGGGCTTTGAGACCCGTTGCGATTAAATTTGGAATTTAAGTCGTAAAGGTTCGTTAATAAAAGTGTAATATTTAATTTAGAATTAAATAATGAATTAGAATTAAATACGTATTAAATTGGATTTAATTATGTAATTTAATTTAATTCGTAGAAATTGTACTTTGAGTACGTGTTTGCAAAACGAGTTTGACTCGAACAAAAATCAAATCTTTGTTTGAACATTGGATGATCACTAATAATCAAGATTAATTAATTTGATTGATTGATTGATAACATGCTTGTATGAATACATGGTTGTGATGTTTGAATAATGTATATCGGATGGATATTAGTCGGGTTGGGCGATTTTGGAAATTGTAATAAATTTGATTTATTAAATTGGACCTGCGTGTCCAGCCTTATCTCCTATTTCTTTGTATTCTCTTCTCACCTATTCCCCTCCATGTAAAAGAGGTTTCTTTAGAAGTGTAGTGTAACGGGTAGAAGTAATACAAGTGCTAGCGGAGAGAGAAAGTGAGAGATTTGATCTAGGATCAATGTAAAATATCCATCCGCATATCATTATTATTTTATTTCATACTCGCTTTATTATGTGTTTAGAATGCATGCTTAAGGGTGTATGATGATGAGACCTTAACAAAGATAATTAAATTGGTAGCCAATTTGCACGAAAAAAACCCTCGTTAAATATCATGCGTTTTTCCTTCCATTGAGTGATTCTTACTCAAGATCCGAGATTGGCAGGGGTTGTTGGCCAAAGTCAAGCCCTTGTCCATCAAAGATGTGTTTTAATCACGAGGCTTTGTTCCATATCGGTGTCGTGTCCAAGTTGTGGTTTGTTGGCCAAAGTCAAGACCACTTCTTGTCCATTGACATTGATTACGAAGCTTCCATGTCAATGGGTCCGCGCTTGACTGGAATCATTAGGTTTGTTGTGCCAAAGCCAAGGCCTAGTTGATTCAGAGGAAAAAGGTTAGGGTATACATTCGATGTATAGGCATATATAAGATATATGTTTGGGACTTGGATGTCCACCTACTGGATCTAGGAGTTGGATGAGATCCAATTGATCTTCGAGATCTACCTAGTTAATTATCATACAATTTGTTGGCCAAAGTCAAGATTGTGTGATATTTAACGGGATCCTAGCCCACTAGGAAACACGGTTTCCCGAGTACTCGACAGAGGGTTAGAGGCTCGACGAAAAATAGTGGGAGGCAAGTATTGAATTTGCAACATTCGTTCGAATACTCGCTAAACACGCTCATTTTATTTTATTTCGTCATTAGATTAAATGTTAGTTGGACTAATATTTAAATTGTTGTTTTAATAAACAGTTGGACTGTATTATACTTGATTATATATAATTGGATTATATTAATCAATATATTTGAATTAATTAATTTCAGTTTACAGTTGATTTTATAATTGGATTATAGTAATCAATGTAATTGAGGTTAATTAATTTGGATTATATTTGATTATATAGTTGGACTATTATAATCATTATAATATATAAAGTACCACTAATCGTTGATTAAATAGTTGGACTATTGTAATCAAGATAAAATTGAAAAGTTGGATATTTAAAATATAATCTAGGATTAAAATATTTTAAATGATTTAATTTTCAAATTGGGAATAAATAATAGGTTACTTTATGGATAAAATAACTTATTATACCTTAAGCCCAAAATTAAGCAAGATAAGTAGAGCATAAAATCTTTGGAAGATTTTTGTGATGATGACTTTAATGCTTAATTTAATATACTTGTCATAAATCTAATTTTGGATTTAAGAAGTATTAAAATTGCAATTTATAATTCTTGGGGAATTAATTGACTATTCATGTAAAGTCAAAGTTTGCAATTGGGCATGTAGCACGAGGTGCACATTCCTTTCAATATTCTAAAAACCAAGGCTTGGCCTAAGTTCCTAAAATATTAAAAGGATAATTGACATATCCCAAAGTGACTACCATTTGGATATGGAAGACACAAGGAATTAAAGAAAGGGCGAGGCTCTAACTTTAAATATGTTTGTCTTAGTTATGTTCACAGCTAGTATTGAAATTAGATTTTAAATACTTAGTGTGGTACATAAAATATATGTATTGATATTCAGAATCTGCTTTGAGCAGGATACTGACTTCAAGCTGAGATTCCTCTGCGAATCGGAAACGGGACGAAAGTCGCTGTTTCGACCGTAGATACCTAAGTTTAGGAACTACCCTTCGGGTATATACTTAAATTAGGAACTGTTATAATGTAACTAGTTTGACTAGAGACATTATCTCTTTATCAGTGTTTAATCCGTTGCGGATAAAACCTTTATATTATAGAACACTGAGTGTTTTATTATATAAAGATGATACTGAGATAAACACATTAGATGTGAATAACAGAATTTATATTTTGAATATATAATTAAAATCTCAAACATATAAATTGACAAATAAATAGCTTAAATTGATTTGATCAATAGAGACTTATTCGTGGCATTGTTGTCTAGGACACAATTTAACGAGACTCGTATATCCACACTTTTGAAGAGTGGATACTAGGACTGATTTGACTATTCAAATAAGGTCTGCGAATCTATTTTATTAGGTAAAGTACCTAAAATACTATTTACTTGGTAATAGTGTAAGTGCCACCGATCTGTTAGCCCTATTCATGGTGAAGTTAGTGGGCCCATATCTAGCTAGGCTAGATGTGAACATGAATATTTCGTGACCTTAACGGATGTGGCATCACGTTATGGTTATGTGTTTCTTTTGAAGAACACAAATCAGAAACTTTAAAGTTTCGACACGAAATACATAAACAGATCGGCTATAGTATTATTCCGCCACGGTAAGACCGTAATGGAAAATACTTAAGCAGTAAGTTTCGTACATACTTGAAAGAGTATAGTATTCTTTCAATGAGGACTCCTCTTGGAACACGTCATTTTGACGGTGTGTCCGAACAGGATTAACCGAATTTTGTTAGACATAATAAGGTTAATCACGAGTCGCTTTAAGCTACCATTTCCTTCAATAGGATATGTACTAACAGTGCAAAACTTATTTAGAATAAGGTTCCATATAAATCTGTTTGACAGATATCGTATAGGATATGAACAGGAAAGAAACGAGGTTTCTCATTCCTGACAATTTGGGTATGCTAGGCATAACGTTTGGATGATACCAAACTAAGGACCCAAATTGGATAAGTGCCAATATTGGTTATCCTAAGGGAAACCATAAGTATAGTACTTAACAACTCACTAGAGAACAATTAGATTGTTGCTCTCCATGCGGTTTTCCTAAGAGAATACCGATATGCAGTGGCAAGTGGGAGGATAGTATAACTCGATGAAAATCGAAGTAATACTGTTCTAGGCACTGAATCTTAATGGAACATATATAGTTCATCAAGGATGAAACTATACCATTAATCTTCGAATACACAAGAACAAAGGAAGTGATACGAGGTATCGACTCCCTATTATGACAAAGTGTCATGAGTCCGAAATGGATTCCATGTATATCAATATGTTTGGATTGAAGCAAGCATAAGGTTCTTGGAACTGACGTTTTGAAATAATCAAAATAGTTTATGATTTGACTCAAAACGAAATAATTCTTGTGTATATAAGGAGGTTAGTGGGAGAGGGCACTGACAATGAAATTCCCATAAAACACTCGGTGAAAGCTTGGCTTTCATAAGAAATTCTCCGTAGAATTCTGGGAGTAACAACCTTTATTCAAGGAATAAAGATCTACTGGACTAGATTTGGAGTTGGTAACACTCTCTGAGAAATTGTACATTTAAAATGTACTTGTATTGGTGTCTCATACGCTTTGAGCATATGGAGTCACAATCGGGTCAATCCAAGTGATAGTCACTGGATTGAAGATTAAGAACATCTGTTAGTATCTGAGAGAACTAAAGATGTTGTCTTAAACTATGGAGATGGAGAACTTGAAGTGACTGGGATCACTGCTGCAAGTTTCCAAACCGGTAAATACTGCGGTACTATAAAGTTTGAATACGGGGCAGTGAGCTGGAAATATTCCGAGCAAGATAA
Source organism: Zanthoxylum bungeanum (assembly GCA_019454045.1). Lineage (NCBI taxonomy): Eukaryota > Viridiplantae > Streptophyta > Magnoliopsida > Sapindales > Rutaceae > Zanthoxylum > Zanthoxylum bungeanum. The sequence goes on from SKCR01039749.1 coordinate 42,079, forward strand.
CTGTTGCCGAATTAACAACAAATGCGGATTATTGCTGCAGCTAAGGAGGCAGCAATAGAAGCCATTTGGATCGATAATAAATCTAATTAGATTAGATATTTCTGTTAGCAGCTGAGCTAGGCGTCAGCACAGGCTAAAGAATTAAAGGTCTCATCGACGATCCAGATATATACTTCTATATCATCTGATTCGTTCGGATCATACATCGTGGCGATGTGATGATCGTGTAAATCGCGTCAGACGATAATTAAGCAAATCCGCTGACGAAAACTTTCCTCAGCAATTTGAGCGAATTGTACATAGTTCGGGTGTTAGACACTCGAGTGACTGGCTATGTGCCAAGTGGGAGATTGTTGGATAATATGACCCATAGCGTCACTATTTGTACAGATCACGGTGTTGCTGTACAAATTAACTATGTGACAAGGAAATTGCACTCTCATCATTTGTGATTAGATCACCATAGATGTATAAATGAAGAGAGGTCCATATGATTAGTTCCTGGATTGAGATGATATGAGACAGTATCAATCCCCGAAGGATTAATCATTAAATATCCCTAGCCGAAGTATTATCGAGACTGGACATCGATAATGCGGAATAGGCTAGTATTGCACTTGTGCGCGTTGTGAGGGCACAACGGCATAGTTCTCATATATATAAGTATTGGATACTTATGCAAGTGCGATAGGAGGTCGTGTTTCACCGATGGTACGGGAAACAGCTTCGCTCTGGATAGACCCCTCGGAATCCCATTGGTATTATGACTATGTGTCTATGGGAGGCCGAATCGAGGTAGGTGTGTATAGTCTTAACCTGAGACTTGCATCGCTAATACTTGCGATAATCGGTAGACTCTGGTCTTGGTGGTACAGGGCTTTAACCGGTTCTGTGTACACCGCTTCTGGGTTTATCAGAGAGTCGTAGTGTATTGGGTGTGATGTCGAGACGGAAGTGTCACTTCAGTCATATTGGAGTTGATGTCACGCAGGATATGGTACTAGTGCTCTTGAGTGTTGCGCAACCAATCGGGATATTGTGACCAGGTCATGTATATCCGATTATAGAGACTATGTTACCAGACATCCGATATGTGTTTCGGACGGGGCAGACACTTATCCAGCCCCAGCCCTAGCACGTGATTATCCGATACTGGGCCGATATATCAATACACTATACGGTATACTACGCTTGATACAGATCTATATATTCCTGTAAGAATATTTCTGGAGAATTGGGTAGGCATGGCGTTTTGCTAGAAGCTAACCTTGTCTTGTAAATCGGTATAAACGTAGTACGAGGTACTTACGTGTTCGGATAGTCCGACGACCGTATTTACTCTGCCAACATATCCGGAGATCTCATGGGTCGGTTCCCGAAGATTCACCGATGACGTATTACTCGCACTTTGATTAATCTGGGATTAATTAGAAGAGAGAGATAGAATTAATCTGGGATTAATTCGATGAGAGAGAAAATTAATCTGGGATTAATTGCGGAGATATTTTATCTGGGATAAAATATTAATTAAAGAGAGAGAACGATTAATTTGGAATTAATCGATAAAATAATATATTCGATATATTATTAGAAATTGGATTTTGACGCGGAATTAAAATTAGATTTTAATTCGGGCGAACGAATTAATTTAGAATTAATTCGTTAACGACGTGAATAGTGAATTCGCTAGGCGTAATCACTTAATTACGACGCGACGGAAAATTCGTTAATTTGGAATTAGCGAACCCGAGCCCGAGAGTGATTGCGAGCGCGTTCGCATTTCGAATTCGAACGCGGCACGCAAGTCACATCAAGCGTCAAATCGTTAGTCGCGTCAATCGTCAAATCAATTGTCACTTGACTTTGAGTGATGTGATATGACATGTTGTCACTTTATTAAAGTGACATGATGTGAAATAGGGACTTGTGTATATATATATTTTATTCATTTACTTGGTAAATGGAATAAAGATATAAGTATATATAAATCATTTTCTCTCTCTCTTGGTTTTTGTGTGGTTCACGGTTTTGGCAAAAATTAATAGCCAATCACGTGACTCTATTTTGCTTTTGGTTGTTCACGTTTTTGGTATTATTTTGTGACAAGATTTGGTGACCCACTTAGTCTACTTTGGTCTTCACGTTTTAGAAAAAATGGAGCCAAAACTTTCTCTCTTCTTCACGGTCTTGGCACGGCTTCCGTTTTTTCTTCTTCTTGTGTGCGTTTTCTGCCGAAAATGGAGAAGCAAGATTTGATTTTGTTTCATAAACTTAGTGCTAGCACACTCTAGGAGTGATACAAAGGTGATAGGGAAGTGAGTTTGTGAGCATGGAAGCTTGAAGCTTTGAGCTTCAATGGATCTTGCATGGCCGAATCTTGGACGCACAAAGATGATCAAAACCGAGCAACCCCTGCAGTTTTTGGAGACAAAACCGAGCATGATGGAGCACCAAAAACGCACCTTTGTTCTTCTTTCATCATCGAAACCGAAAATCAAAGTGAGTATATTCCGCACCTCCTTTGATGTGTTCATATGTGGTTTTTATGCATGTTTTGTGATCTTTGGGACATGATTGAACTCCAACAGTTTCATCCTTGATGAACTATTTATGATCCATTAGGAATCGGTGCCTTGAATAGTATTACTCCAATTTTCATCGAGTCTTACTATTCTCCCACTTAACACTGCATATAGGTATTCCTCTTAGGAAAACCGCATGGCGAGCAACAATCAAATTATTCTCTAGTGAGTTGTATGAGTACTATACTTTGGTATCCCTAGGATAACCTACCATTGGCACTTATCCAATTTGGGTTTTAGTTTGGTATTATCCAAACATATTCCTAGCATACCCAAATATTCAAGAATGAGAAACCCGGTTTCTTTCCTGTTCATATCTAATATGAAATCTGTCAAACAGATTTTATGGAACCTTATTCAAAATAAGTTTTGCACTGTTAATTCGTATTCGTTGAAGGAAATGGTAGCTCAGAGCGACTCATGATTAACCTTATCATGTCCAACAAAATTCGGTTACTCTGTTCGGACACACCATCAAAATGACGTATTCCGGGAGGAGTCCTCTTTGAAAGAATACTATACTCTTTCAAGTATATTAGAAACTTATTGCTTAAGTGTTTTCCATTACGGTCTTACCGTGACGGTTTAATACTTTAGCCGATCTATTTGTCTATTTCGTGTCGAAACTCTAAAAGTTTCCGATTTATGTTTCGAAAGAAACACATAACCATAACGCGATGCCACATCCGTATAGGTCACGAAATATTCATATCCACATCTAGCCTAGCTAGACATGGGCCCACTTGCTTCACTAAGAATTAGGGCTAACAGATCGGTGGCATTTCCACTTTTACCAAGTAAATGTGTTATAGGCACTTTGCTTAATAAACTAGATTCGTAGACTTTATTTGAGTAGAATCAAATCAGTCCTAGTAATCACTCTTCGAAAGTGTGGATATACGAGTCTTGTTTAATTGTTTCCCAGACAACAATGCCACAACTAAGTTTCAACTGATTAAATCAGTTTGAGCTATTTGTTTGTCATGTTTTACGTTTGAGATTTATTTATATTCAAAATATAAATTCTGTTATTCACATCTAATGTGTTTATCTCAATATCATCTTTATAAAATAAAACACTTTAGTGTTCTAGAATATAAAGGTATATCCGCAACGGATAAACACTGATATAGAGATAATGTTTCTAGTCAAACTAGTTACATTATAACAGTTTCCTAATTTAAGTACACACCCGAAGGTAGTTCCTAAACTTTGGTATCGACGATTAAAACAGTGACTTTCATCCCGTTTCCAATTCGCAGATAAATCTCTATTGAAGTCAGTATCCTGTTGAAAACAGATTCTAAACATCAATACATATATTTTATGTTCCGCACTAAGTATTTAAAATCTAATTTTAATACTATTAGTGAACATAATGTTGACAATCATATTTGAAGTCAGAGCGTTGCCCTGTCTTCAATTCCTTCATGTCTGCTTTGTCCAAACGGCAGTCATGCTTCCGCGATCCCGTTTGCCACAATTTAGGCAGACATTTTGGGATATGTCATTTATCTTCCCAAAAGACTACAACGATTTTGCCTTTACCCTTTTCCACATTCTAGAAGCCTTTGGCCAAGCCTTGGGTTTATGGAATATCGAAGTAAGGTGCGCCTTGCGCTATTTGCCTTATTGCAAACTCTGACTTTATCTCCTTGAGAATAGTCATTAACTCTCCAAGAGTTTGCGGTTGCAATATAGTACTTCTAAGATCTAAAATAGATCTATGAAGATCCTTCAATTTCATTATCATACTTTAAGGATCTAATCCTTAGTTTTGATTAAGAAATTAAGGAGTCTACTCGGCAAGTTTAATGGATTAAGCACTTAAGTTATCATTACATGATCTTCCAAAGATTATGCTCTACTGTTTGCTTAACTCCGGGCTTAGGCTTAATATGTTATTTTATCAAATAAAGTAACTTATTAGTTTCCAGGACCTTCCTGAAATTTATTCCCAATTTGAAAATTAAGCCATTTAAATACATTTTCCCTAGGATTATGTTTTAAATGCTAATCTTTCAATTATATCTTGATTCTAATAGTCCAACTATTTAATCAACGATTTTGGAACTATTTATTATAATGATTATTATAATCCAATTACATAATCAATTATAAATAAATTGTTTGAATACAGTCCAACTGTTTTATAAAACAACGTTTTAAATATTAGTCTAACTAACATTTAAATAATTTGACGAATGATATTTGTTTAAACGAATATTGCAAATTCAATTCTTGCCTCCCACTATTTTTCGGCGAGCCTCTAACCCTTTGTCGAGTACTCGGGAAACCGTGTTTCCTAGTGGGCTAGGATCCCGTTAAATATCACACAATCTTGACTTTGGCCAAAAAATTGTATGATAATTAACTAGGTAGATCTCTAAGATCAATTGGATCCCATCCAATTCCTAGATCCAGTAGGGGGAAATCCAAGTCCGAAACATATATCTTATATATGCCAATATATCAAATATATTTCCTAACCTTTTTCCTCTAAATCAACTAAGCCTTGGCTTTGGCACAACAAACTTAGTGATCCCAGTTAAGCGGAACCCATTGACCATGGAAAGCTTCGTAATCAATGTCGATGGACAAGAAGTGATCTTGACTTTGGCCAACAAATCACAACTTGGACAAGACACTGATATGTAACAAAGCTCTCGTGATTCAAACACATCCTCGACGGACAAAGGCCTTGACTTTGGCCAACAAGCCAATGCCAGTCTTGGATCTTGAGTAAGAATCACTCAATGGAAGGAAAAATGCTTAATATTTAGTGAGGGTTTTTCGCGTGCAAATTTTCAACCAATTTATTATCTTTGTTAAGGTCTCATTATCATACACCCTTAAACATGCATTCTAAACAGATAATAAAGCGCGTATAAATAAATAATAATGATATGCGGATGGATACTTTACACAATGATCCTATATCAAATCTCTCACTTTCCTCTCTCCCGCTAGCACAAGTATTTACTTATACCTGTTACATTACACTTCTAAAGAAACCTCATTTACATTGAGGGGAATATGTGAGAAGAGAATACAAAGAGTAAGGAGGTAATAAGGCTGGACACGCAGGTCCAATTAATAAATTCCAAATTTATTACAACAATTTCTAAAATTACCCCACCCATCTAATATCCATCCGATATACATTATTCATACACACAAGCATGTTATCAATCAATCTAATCAAATTAATTAATCTGATAATTAATGATCATCCAATGTTCAAACAACGATTTGATTTTGCTCGAGTCAAACTCGTTTTGCGAATACATACTAAAAGTACGAATTCATGAATTAAATTAAACTACAAAATTAAATCTAATTTAATATGTATTTAATACTAATTCACTATTTAATTCCAAATTAAATACTACACTTTATTTAACGAACCTTTACGATTTAAATTCCAAATTTAATCGTTACGGGTCTCAAAGCCCGATTAATATCCAATATTAATTTAATTAAAGTCCAATGGGCTTTTAATTAATTTCTTTAAGGCGTGGGCTTCGGCAACCAAAGCCCAATCAAGGAATTACCCCATAAGCCCAGAAATCAATTTAGGCCCATTAGGCCCAATTAAACTTTAAAGGTCCATTAGTCGCATTTGGGCTTTATGGAGGCGGTTTTGGGCCCAATTGGATCCAACCAATTTAGCATAAACCTAACTTGGTACAACCAAGCCCAATAAGCCCAATAACAACTTTCAAGCCCAATTTAACAAAATAGGCCCAACATAATTAAATTACAAAAACCCAATTTTACAATTTAATTAAACCAAGTGTATTACATAATTAATTATACAATTAACATTTCTAAAACATCAATTAGCCTAATTAATCATGCTTATCAACATTAAATCATGTCCAACACAATTTAACAAAAATCAAACCCAATACATGCTCAATAAGTCTCGGCAATATAGGGGATTTTATGTCCGATTCGAATTCAATCCAATTAAATCCAATTCGACATTAAATCTTCATTCCCAATTGATTTCCAACACATCCAATGATAAAAAAATCAAAATTCCAAGACATTAGGGCATAGTTGACATTCGGCCAACACATCAAAAATTGGGGAAAAATGTTCCAAACACAATTTCTTGAAATTGATCCAATCAATTTGATTAAAGCCCTGGAAGACCAAAACCAAAGTATATTGATTGTCGTAAGTATTAGCGGTGCAAGTCTCAGGTTAAGACCAAATAACCTACCTTGATTTCGGACTTCCATAGACACATAGTCATACTACCAATGGAATTCTGTGGGGGTTTATCCAGAGCGAAGCTGTTTCCCATACCATCGGTAAAACACAACCTCCTATTACACTTGCATGAGTATCCTATACCCAAATATATGAGAACTATGTCGTTATGCCCTCACAACGCGCACAAGTGTAATACTAGTCTTTTACGCATTATCGATGTCCAATCTCGATAATACTCTGACTAGGGATATTTAATGATTAATCCTTCGTGGACTGATACTGTCTCATACCATTTTCAATCCAGGAACCAATCATATGGACTTCCTATCATTTATATATCTTGGTGATCTAATCACAAACGATTAGAGAGCAATCTCATTTGTCACATAGTTAATTTGTACAACAACACCATGATCTGTACAAATTGTGACGCTATGGGTCATAATTGTCCAACATTAACTATGTGACAAAGGAAATTGCCCTTTTATCATTTGTAATTAGATTACCAAGATATATAAATGATAAAAGGCCCATATGATTAGTGCCGGATTGAGATGATATGAGACAGTATCAATCCATGAAGTTTTAATCATTAAATATCCCTATTCAGAGTATTATCGAGATTGGACATCGATAATGCGTAAAAGACTAGTATTACACTTGTGCGCGTTGTGAGGGCATAACGACATAGTTCTCATATATTTGGGTATAAGATACTCATGCAAGTGTAATAGGAGGTTGTGTTTTACCGATGGTATGGGAAACAGCTTCGCTCTGGATAAACCCCCTCAGAATTCCATTGGTAGTATGACTATGTGTCTATGGAAGTCCGAAATCAAGGTAGGTGTATTTGGTCTTAACCTGAGACTTGCACCGCTAATACTTACGACAATCAATATACTTTAGTTTTGGTCTTCCAGGGCTTTAACCGATTTATGTGTACGCCTCTTCTGGGTATATCGAGAATCTTAGTGTGTTGGGTGTGATGTCAAGACGGAAGTATCACTCCAGTCATAGTGGAGATGATGATCACGTAGGATACGGAACTGGTGCTCTTATGTACTGCAGTCATCGAGATAATATGACTAGGTCATGATTATCCGATTATAGAGACTAGTTACCAGAGATCCGATATGTGCTTCATACGGGGCATACACCATTCCAGCCCCAGGCCTATCACGTGACATCCGATACTGGATCAAAATACGCAATACTAAGTATACTATGCCTGATATAGATCACTTATTCTTAAAAATATATTTCTAGAGAATTGGGTAGGCACGGTGCTTTGCAAGAAGCCAACCATGTCTTGTAAATCGGTAAAAACGTAGTACTAGGTACGTACGTGTTCGGATAGTCCGACGACCGGATTTACTGCCAACATATTCGGGGATCTCATGGGTCGCTTCCCGAAGATTCACCGATGACGTATGAGTCGCACTTTATTAATCTGGGATTAATTATAAGAGAGAGAAAATTAATCTGGGATTAATTACGGAGATATTTTATCTGGGATAAAATATTATTTAAAGAGAGAAAACGATTAATTTGGAATTAATTGATAAAATAATATATTCGATATATTATACGAAATTGGATTTCCGCGTGGAATTGAAATAGATTTTAATTCGGGCGAACGAGTTAATTTAGAATTAATTCGTTAGCGATGTGAATAGTAATTTTTGCTGGCCAAAATTATTTAATTAAATTTGATTTAATTACGTCGCAACGGAAAATTCGTTAATTCGGAATTAGCGAACCCGAGCCCGGGAGTGTTTGCGAGCCCACTCGCATTTTGAATCGAGTGGGGCCCACATGTCATATCACATGTCACATCACTTATCACTTTAAGTTGCTTTTTGTGATGGTTTAAGTGGAGGCATGGTGAGTGCTTGTTTTACACACAAGTATGACATTTACCAATTATTTGATTTTGGTATTTTGACTTTGATTTTGTGTATTAGATAGACAACACAACCAAAACACCATCTCTCATCTCACTCTCTCCTATCTCTCGGCCTTGGGCCATTTCTTCTCAAAATTTTAGCAAATTGCCGAGAATGAATAAGAAGATAAATAGGGAATTTTGTGGCAAAATTCTAAGGTGCTAGCACACATTCGAGGTCTTGCGTAGGTGATAGGGAAACCCACCCGTGGGCATGGAATCACAACACAAAGCTTGGAGCTTGGCGGACATCCATGGCCGATTTTGGAGGAGCACAAATCAGCCCACTGCCGTGAGCACCTTGAAGGAGGAAAAGATTTTGTGTTCAACGCATCACATAACCGATCAATGTAAGTATGATTCCGCCATATTTCATTGTTGTATTCGCACATATTTCTTGCTTGAATCGATCCCGGGACTATAGTAGAAACCCAACAAGTAGAAACCAAACATGAATTATTCACGAAGAAACTACCGCTCCTTATTGCCTCAACAAAATGGGATTGCAGAACATAAGAACCGAACATTGAAGGAAATGATGAATACTATGTTGAAAAAATCTGGTTTACCCCCGAACTTATGGGGGAAGCATGCTTTGCGCCAACTACGTACTGCACAAGTTATCTCACAAAAGAGTAGACAAATACCATTTGAATTATAGAAATGTCACACAACTTCCTACCAATACATGAAAGTGTGGCGGTGACTCACCAAAGTGAAGGTTCTTAAACCTAAGAAGGTTAGAATAGGACCAGAAATTATTGATTGTACATTCAAAGGATATGCTCACAAGAATAACTCATATCGATCTTGGTATATAAATATGAGATTCCTGACATCATTCCAAACATGATAATTGAGTCAAGGAATGCGACATTCTTTGAAGAGACATTTCCTTGAAAAGAAAAACAAAGAACGTTAGTCTCTTAAAAGAACTTTTGACACTGGTGAAAAGTAGTAATCAAGTTAACTAGGAATCAGGTGAACCTTAAAATGTTGAGGAAAATGAACAAAAACTTAGCAAGAGAGCAAGAATGTCTAAATCAGTTGGACCTGATTTCTGAAATACCGTTTAGAAAATAAGCCTTAAAGCTATAGAGAAGCAATGACTTATTCGGACGCTCTTCTAAGAAAAATGATTATAAATAGTCAGATTGATTCAATCTTTCAAAAACCACACTTGAGAGTTGGTTGCTCTTCCTCCAGGTTGTAAGCCATTGGGCTATAAGTGGATTTTCAAAAAAAAAATATGAAGCGAGATGGATCAATAGATAAATACAAGGAAAGATTTGTCATATAGGGTTATAGAAAAAAAAATGCCTTGATTACTTTGACACATATTCACCAATGACTCGTAAAACTTCAATAAGAATTCTTATAGCTATAACAACTATATTTGGTCTTGAAATACATCAAATGGATGGAAAAACAACATTTCTTAAATGGTGATTTGGATTATGAGATTTACATGGAACATCTAGAAGGTTTTAATATTCCTAGACAAGAAACATGGTGTGCAAACTAATAAAATCCTTTTACGGATTTAACAAGCACCTAAACAATGACATGAGAAATTTGACAAAGAAATTTTCAAGTGATTCAAATTCAATGAGTGTGATAAGTGTGTATACACTAGATTCTACTCAAAATAGATATGTCATGTGTGTCTTTAGTAGATGATATGCTGATAATTGATAATAATCCTGAGATGATTCAGTCTACCAACAAAAACTTGACCAATAAATTTATGTAAAAAGACATATGAGTAGCTGATGTTATTCTAGGAATTAAAATTTCTGAAACATCATAGGGATACATAATATCTCAAGCTCATTATGTTGAGAAAATACTTGAGAAATATAACGAAAGAAATCTAATTGTAGCTAGAACTCTTGTGAACCTAACTCTCCAGTTGTCTAAAAATATTGGTCGAACGTATTGCAATTAGAGTATTTGAGAATCATTGGAAGTCTGATATATCTCACGAATTGCACATGACCAAAAACTGTCCAAGCCATAAATAGACTTAGTAGATATAAGAATAATCCAGGACATACCCATTGGAAAGCCATAGTAAGAGTTTTGAGGTAACTAAGAGAAACTTCAAAATATGGTATGCATTATACAAGATATTCTGCTGTTCTAGAAGGGTACAACGATGCTAATTGGATATCTGATACATCAGATTCCAAGTCCATGGGTGGATTTGTTTTCACACTTAGTGGTGCATCTGTATCATGGAAATCCTTGAGGAAAATATGTATCGCTTGATCTACTATGAAGTCTAAGTTCATAGCATTAGACAAAGCTACAGAAGACGTAGAATGACTTCGAAATTTCTTAAAAGATATTCCAAACTGTCCAAAAAACTGGCGGTGCTAGCTATAAGCAGATATTGTGATAGTCAATCGGCTATGGGAGAGCCCAAAATACAATGTAATGGTGAGTCTCGACACAGCGTCAAAGATATAATACCATAAGGCAACTACTCTCAAGCGGCATAATTTCAATAGATTATGTCAAGTCGAAGGAAAAACCCAGTGGATCTACTTACTAAAGGTTTACCTCGATAGAAAGTTGAGAAGTCATTGAAGGGAATAAGATCGGAGCCTATAAATTAAGAATTGTCATTGTGGGAAACCCAACCTAGCTGATAAAGGATCCCAAAATCTAGGTCCAAAAGGGACAACAGAAACTTTGTGCAATTCAGAGCAAGCACTATAGAGTTTTATACTCTGTCCCATTCCTATAATGACGCAGAGTGTTGTATGTCAAGGTTAGGTTAACCTAAGGCTTTTAATGATCACTATATAGGATAAGAGTCATAATGGGGGTAAGGAAAAATTATATTTTATAGTAGATTACCTATTTTATGTAAGAAGTGAAGCCACTTCTATATGAATTTTAAAGGTTATATTGCCTAAAGTACTTGATGAATCAAAGACCGACGTTCATAGCCGAATTGAATATAATCTTAGAATGCGAAATGGTTGAAGTGAAGCTGTGTGATGACTATTACCTTGCTTTATACTAACGATAGAATAATTCAGACTATGGGTCACTGGTTTACCAAGTAAATATGATATTTATTTACTAGGAAAAGTTTAAGGCAAAATCTACCTATTTCAAGGAAGTTTTCATTTCAAGGAAACTCTCTCGAGTGTCTGCATTGATATAATTATGGGGGTTGTAGGAAAATTTCTAATGAAATGTGTATATTTATAGGGAGTGAAAATGATATAATATTTAAATGAGAAATGACATAAACTCTTTAATTTGAAAGGTTTCTTGGAGAGTCATAACCCTTGAAAGATTGCATTGCTTTACACATAGGTGCCTTTACAAAGGTAATTTTCATGTCTATAAATAGGCCCATTGGTTTCTTCATTTGACATTCAATTCTTTTCACAAGTCTTATGCATATTAGAAAGTCTAAGATCATCATACTTGAGAGAGTTTCTATCATTTTTGTCCTAATTCGTGTTATTGATTCAAGGAGTGCCCCTTACTCAAGAAGTAACCAAGTATCATAGGAGAACGTTAGAAAAAAGAGATTCGCAGTGCACCGAGGCAGGGCTAATAAGTTCTTAAGGAAAGAGTGAACACTCAACTTGGTTTTGTTCTTCAATTTCAAGTTTTTCAAACTCTCATTTTTGTTATTTGAATGTTTGGTTATTGTCCCCATAAATGGTTTATGAATTTTCATGAATATAATTTTCATGTTTAATTGAATTACAACACATCCCGCCAACAATCTTAAGAATTTAATAACTTATATGTGTTGTTTACTCTGATTTATGCATGTGTTATTCATCTATTTCTCTAAAAAATATATTTTGTGCATGAAAAATACGTAAGGGCGTTCGAACACTTGTCGAACGTATAAGAAACACACAGTATTCCACATTTTCATTTGAATGTGGTGAAAAATATCACTTGAATGCAAGCTCTTTGGAAATGTTCTTTTGAACGTATTATAAAACAACACTCGAACATGATCTCTCTGGAAAGATTCGTTCGAACATTTGAATGAACGTGACATTAACACAAGTCATATATGGGATATTTTCAGAGTTAAATTAATTTGGTAAAATAAACATACATAATTTAGTTTGTATAAATTCACAGATTTAGATCAATCAAGTATATACTTATTTGTCATATGTAATACATATTGTTTTATTTAAAATTCTTTGCAATATAGACATAAGTTCATATATGCATATTGTGATATTAACTTAGTAAAAAATGATATACTGAAAGTCACTGTTTTAACCATCGATACCTAAGTTAAGAACTACCATTAGGGTGTGTACTTAAATTAGGAAACTGTTAAAATGTAACTAGTTTGACTAGATATATTATCTCTATATCAGGGTTTAACCCGTTGCGGGTATACCTTTATATTCTAGAACACTAAAGTGTTTTTTATTTTATAAAGATGATATGAGATAAACACATTAGATGTGAATAACAATATTGTATTTTGGAATATAAATAAATCTCAAACATAATATGACGAACTAATAGCTCAAACTGAGTAAATCAGTTGAAACTTAAATGTGGCATTGTTGTTGTTGGGATACAATAAAAAAGACTCGTATATCCACACTTTCGAAGAGTGGGTACTAGGAATAATTTGATTTCAATCAAAAATGTCTACGAATCTAGTTTATTGGGCAAAGTGCCTTAAAACACCTTTAGTTGGTAAAAGTGTAAGTGCCAACGATATGTTAGCCCTATTCATAGTGAAGTAGGTGGGCCCATATCTAGCTAGGCTAGATATGGATGTGAATATTTCGTGACCTTACGGATGTGGCATCGCGTTATGGTTATGTGTTTGTTTTGAAACACGAATCAGAAATTTTTGATTAATTCCAAGAGTTTCGACACGAAATAGACAAACAGATCGACTAAAGTATTATACCATCACGGTTAGACCATGATGAAAATACTTAAGCAATAAGTTTCTCATATACTTGAAAGAGTATAGTATTCTTTCAATGAGGACTTCTCCCGGAACACGTTAGTTTGACGGTGTGTCCGAACAGAGAGACCGAATTCTGTTGGACATGATAAGGTTATTAATGAGTCGCTCTGAGCTACCATTTCCTTCAACGGATATGCATGAACAGTGCAAAACTTATTTAGAATAAGGTTCCATAAAATCTGTTTGACATACTTCATATTAGATATGAACAGGAAAGAAACCGGGTTTTCTCATTCCTGAAGATTTGGGTATGCTAGGCATATGTTTGGATGATACCAAACTAAAACTCAAATCGGATAAGTGCCTCAAGTTGTAGGTTATCCTAGGGAAACCAAAGTATAGTACTTATACAACTCACAAGATAACAATGTAATTGTTGCTCGCCATGCGGTTTTCCTGAAAGGAATACCGATATGCAGTGGAAAGTGGGTGGAAAGTAAAACTCGATGAAAATCAGAGTAATACTCGATGAAAATCAGAGTAAAACTCGATGAAAATCAGAGTAAAACTCGATGAAAATCATATATTTGGGTATTGGATACTCATGCAAGTGTAATAGGAGGTTTTGTTTACCGATGGTACATGAACAGCTTCACTCTGGATAGACCCATCAGAATCCCATTGGTAGTATGACTACTTGTCTATGGGAATCAGAATCAGGGTAGGTGCATTTGGACTTAACCTGAGACTTGCATCGCTAATACTTGCGACAATCAGTACGCTTTGGTTTTGGTCGTCCAGAACTTTAACAGGTTCTGTGTACACCTCTTCTGGGTTTATTGAGAATAGTAGTGTATTGGGTGTGATGTCAAGATGGAAGTATCACTTCAGTCATATGGAGATGATGATCACGTAGGGATACATAACTGGTACTCTAATATGTTGCAACTATTGGGATAATATGGCAAGGTCATGATTATCCGATTAAAGAGACTAGTTGCTAGTGATCCAATATATGCTTCGTACGGGGGATACATAATTCCAGCCCCAGGCCTAGCATGTGACTTCTGATACTGGATCGTATTACACAATACTTGGTATACTACGCTGGATATAGATTATGTATTCCTTAAAAGATTATTTCAAGAGAATTGGGTAGGCACGGTGCTTTTCTAGAAGCCAACCATGTCTTGTAAATCGGTAAAAACATGGTACGGGTACGCACGTGTTCAGATAGTCCAACGACCGGATTTACTGCCTACATATCTAGCAATCTCATGGGTCGCTTCCCAAAGATTCACCGATGACGTTTGACTCGAGTAAAATTAATCTGAGATTAATTATAAGAGAGAGAAAATTAATCTGGGATTAATTGCGGCAATAATTTATCTGGGATAAAATTTGATTAGAAGAGAGAGAACGCGATTAATTGAGAATTAATCGATAATATATTGGATATATTAATTGAAATTAGATTTCAAAGCGGAATTAAAATTGGATTTTAATTCGGGCGAATGAATTAATTTAGAATTAATTCGTGAGCGACTTTCGTAATAATTTTGCGAAGCAATATTATTTAGTTAAATTGGATTTAATTACGTCGTGAAAGAAAATTCATTTAATTGGATTAAGCGAACCCGAGCCCGAAGTGTGTTGAGAAAGCCACTTGAATTTTGAATTAAAGTGGGTCCCACCAACTTACATCACTTGTCTATCAATTGTCAACTTGAGTGATGGGAGTGGTTGGAGGCATTAATTGCCATTTTCCCTCCAACACTTTTGCCTTTTGCTTTTGGTAAATCATATACCAATTTTATGTTTGACTTTTCATAAGTTGTAATTGTTTTAGAAACAAATACAAAGAAAAACACAACAACTCTCTCTCCCTCTCCTTTGGCCGAACACACCCTCTCTTGTTCTTGAGATTTTGTTGCAAAATATCAACATTGCTAGCACACAAGGAGATAAAGAAGGTGATAGGGAAACTCATCCTTGGAATTAAAGATTCAACACAAAGCTTGGAGCTTCTGAAGCGTAAAGTTTTTTAAAATCCTACATCTGCTCATTGTAAGTATTTTTCCGCAACTTCTTTGAGTATTCACACATGAAATCATGACTTATAGATCCTTGGCATGTTCTAGGAACCCAACACCCTCATCCTCTGGGAATATTCCTTTATTCATTTATAACCGTAACTCTTTTCGCCATTACCAATGTCCATACTTGATTATCCGATCTGGTCCTAGCATTCTTCCTCTTAATTAATCTATTTACCTTTTCCATTTTCTTTGCTAAGTTTCAACTAGTATCACTTCTTACCTCCACGTTCTCGTGCCTCTATCTATCTCTGGAGCTCAGGACCTCGTAGTTTATGACCAATCTCTTAATGTACTTCTAGCTTACTATTAATATTGACGTTTGCGGCTCGGTTTGGTTAATGTTCACACTCTTTCGTATCTCCAAATTCTTTGTTAATATAATTTTTGGTTACATGCCTTTCATACTGATATGTTTTCCTTGTCCGGTCATCCCACTTTCACTTCTTCCTTTAGTCTTATTCCAACAAGTATTGTCTTGATTTCAACAATATCCATATACTTGGTTTTCTTTGACCGTCTTATGTTTTACCTCAATAAATTTATTTTAAGTTATCTAAGCATTATTCGTAGCGGTGCGTTGCGAAGTGAACATTCGATTATACTCGATATCATCCTTCTGTCTTCTATCTAATGTAATTCTAGTTCATTTCATCACTGATGTAGGCATTCTTGTTATTATTTATCTAGTATCCATTTTTTCTATTGTTGCCTTATTTCAACATTTCTTTCTCTAAACCTTTTACTTAAAGTTCTCTTAGTCTTCTTTGCTGCTATATTCTATTTTTTGGAACTTCTGTGACCTATGTCTTTGCCTTCTTATCTGAGGGGGATTATCCTTTACATAACCCTATTCATGTCAAATGCCAGTTCTTTTGTATTCCGTCATTACTTGACTAATGCTTTCTCTCTTAATCTTTTCATCTAGACAACTTCAGTCTCCTTCCACTTACGCATTCATTTGTTTCTGGGAGTATCATCCTTCTTTGTTCCTGTTGTCAAATTAGGGTTTGGAGGGTGGGATTGGTCCTTAAGCCTTTTCGGTTATGGTGATCTCACTAGCTACCCATGTTGTAGTTTCACGTGCTGGTAATCTATAGGTCTAGGACTCCCATGTATACATATATAGTATTGGCTCCCACACTAGGTACTTCTGCTAGGTATGATATGAATTTCCTACTTCAACTTCACTCCTGATTCATTTTCCAACTATCGATCATACTACCTCTTATTGTGAACCTCGTCTAGGGTCATGCTCTCTAAAAACTCTATCATGCTGCCTCTGTACTTTTTCCTACAAGTATATGTTGCTTAACCTTCTTAAGTCGTTACTCTCTCTCAGAGTCCTACTATACTACCTTTGTTATTCCTCCTTATGAAGTTTACTCTGTTACTTAGATTTCCTTCTTATCTCAGTTCCTTGAACTTCCTTATGTCTTTACGCCCTTAGGAACTCCATCAACTTCGATTTCTTAGGGCATCTCTACTAAAACTTTTTATTTAGGTGATATTCTCCTACTATTTCTTCCATCCCAAACAATGAGGCTCTTTATAAGTCATACACTACATTCATGAGAATCTCTTTCTCTAGTTCCTTCGCTCTTTTGATCCTTTACTCCCTTAAGGACTCCCAGTTCAATGATGCCTTCTAGATTAGGCTTGACTTACTGTGACTTCAAACTATTTTATCTCATATAGAATATTGTCATTTCATTATTCTTATATATGTTTCGTTGAACTTATTTCTTCGGCTATCTAGCTGTCTTATGATTCATATATTCTGTCAAATACGTTTCTTTACTGGTTATTCTCATTACTAGGCTCTAAGTTGAGAAATGTGTTAGACATTATGACCCATAGCATCACTGTTTTGTAAATGATATTGTATTATTGTACAAAATCAACTATGTGATAATGAAATTGCCTTTTGCCGTTTTGTAAAATTATTTACTTTGATATATTAATGGCAAAAGTCCATATGATTAGTTCCGTATTGAGATGATATGAGACAGTATCAATATAAAAGGTTTAATCATTAAATATCCCTAGTCGGAGTATTATCGAGATCGGACATCGATAATGCAGAAGAGACTAGTATTGCACTTGTGCGAGTTGTGATGGCACAACGGCATAGTTCTCATATATTTAAGTATTGGATACTTATGCAAGTGCGATAGGAGGTTGTGTTTTAACCGATGGTACGGAAAACAGCTTCGCTCTGGATAGACCCCGCGGAATCCCATTGGTAGTATGTCTGCGTGTCTATGGGAGGCCGCATCAGGGTAGGTGTATATGGTCTTAACCTGAGACTTGCATCGCTAGTACTTGCGACAATCGGTAAACTTTGGTTTTGGTGGTTCGGGGCTTTAACCGGTTCTGTGTACGCCTCTTCTGGGTTTATCGAGAATCGTAGTGTACTGGATGTGATGTTAAGATGGAAGTATCACTTCAGACATATGGAGATGATGATCATGCAGGATACAGAACTAGTACTCTATAAAAGGTTGCAACCGTCGGGACAATATGACTAGGTCAAGATTGTCCGATTTAAAGAGATAGTTGTTTGATGTCCGATATATGTTTCGTACGGGGCAGACACATTTCCAGCCCCAGGCCTAACATGTGATCGTCCGATACTGGATCGATGTATGCGATACTACGGTATACTACGCTTGATAAGATATAATATTCCAATAAGAATATTTTGGAGAATTGGGTAGGCATGGCGCTTTGTTAGAAGCCAACCTTGTCTTGTAAATCGGTAAAAACGTAGTACGAGGTACGTACGTGTTCGGATTATCCAACGACCGTATTTACTGCCGACATATCCGGAGATCTCTTGGGTCGCTTCCTGAAGATTCACCTATGATGTTTGATTCGAACTTTATTAATCTTGGATTAATAACGGAGAAATTTTATCTTGGATAAAATGCCTAATTAGGAGAGAGAACGATTAATTTGGAATTAATCGATAAAATAATATATTCGATATATTAAACGAAATTAGATTTCGGCGCGAAATTAAAATCGGATTTTAATTCGGGCAAACGAATTAATTTAGAATTAATTCGTTAGCTATGTGAATAGTAATTTCGCTAGGCATAATTATTTAATTTACGTCGCGAAGGAAATTCGTTAATTTGGAATTAGCGAAACCGAGCCCGAAAGTGTTTGCGGACACATTCGTATTTTGAAAAGAGTGGGACCCGCAAATCACATCGCGAAGTCTCATCACTTGACACGACTAGTTGATGGATGTATCTAGTCACCTTTATTGGATGATACATTGTCACTATTCTCAATGTAAGTAGGTGAGGCCATTTAATGGTTTTTTGGGAGGGAAAACGTTTTCACGTTTTTTGGAGGGATATTTACCAAATATTTTTTGGTAAATGTTATCTCATCATTCACGTTTTGGAAACAAGAAAGAGAAAAACCAAAAAGCAAACCAAAAGCCTCTCTCCTTCTTCTTCTTCTTCTTGCTCACGCCGTGAGCTTCAAC